>JAPYZI010001868.1:0-27878 GCA_030523105.1 Ophioninae sp. A BG-2022a | reverse complement strand
TTCTTCCTTCCCCCCCCCCTCCCCCCCCCCCCTCGCCATTTCTTTCACTCCCAATCCTCCCAATCTTTCCCTCTCTCTTCACCTTCGACGCTCACGAAATTGCGCGCACAAGGTTTCATCGAGAAGAAAACGATCTCGAGAGGAGCTTCCTTCTCCCCCCCCCCCCCCCTTCCGTCCAGCACGTCGTTCTCGCATTCTTTTCGGGTCCCGACCCCCATTGTCTCGCGAGCGCTAATAAACCATCGAACGGGCCACCCCCGTGTATAGATCGGCCATTGTTATTATTTTCAGTCGCGATACTTCCCCCACTTTGCCAAAGAATAAATATATATATGTATGTTGTGTGTTTGTGCACGTTTCTATCCGAGACGAGCGGAAAGAGAAATTGAAAGTGAAAGCAAAAATTTCTACCACATATCCACCCCATTCAACGAAGGAAGGGGGTACGGATAAAAATCGGTATCACTTGTGCACGACCCCATGCCGAGTATTATAGTATTTCGATAGGAGCCCTCCGTCTGGTATCCTCAACGCAGACAGCAACATCGTTATATTTGATCTCGAGGAAAAATCCGCGACGTTAAATATCAATAGGGAATCAATGAAAACTCGTCAATCCGTATTGGGTAATCATTGGGTTGTCGATTTGGTTTAATGAATAAAGGTATCGATTATATGATTTTAAATGTATTTTTAATTAATTGGGAATATACTTTTTTTATTGTTTATGTTGATATTTATTATTTGTATTATTTATATTATTGATATTCATTTTTTTTTAATTCAAAACGGACGGTTTAAAAAATCTGGAATTAAAGGTAAGAATTTTTGTCTACTTTGTCGCGAATCAGAAATGTAAATACTGATATTTTAAAAATTAGATCGATTGTAATCATAAAAATTAGACGATTTTCAATGTATTGATAATTCATTGTTTAAATACTTTTTTATCGTTTATGCTGATATTCATTATTTGCATTATTTATATTATTGATATTTATTTTTCTTAAAAAATTTTTTGAAAAATACTGTTATTTAACAAAATAGTTCAAAACGATGACACGAAGAAACGAAAAGATACAAAAGAACAATAACAATCATATCTACGCCAGAGCTCTATCGCACATTCGTAATTCTCGAAACGTGCTGCATCCTGAGATCCTTATTATCGTTCTGGTACAAGGACGAGGAAGTGGAGTGAGGAGTTGGGGGGGTTGGAAGGGGAGCGCGTTACCTGCTCATAAGCGCATAACATCATACGCCCGGGTTTTATTGCGGAGAGAAAAAAAGAATTGCTGAGCGCACGCGCACACAGGAATCCGGACGAAAATTAAGATAAGCGGATACAGCGTTGGAGAAGTTTCTCGAGAGCTGGCACCGATAATCCGGGCGTTTGTCCTTGCACAGTCCCGCTCAGGTATAACCTTCGAGACTCATTACGAATCGCATTCCGAGGTTAGTGGGGGATCCCCAAGCACGGCTTCGTCGTCTAATGATAATGGCGAGTAATAATCGTAACCGCGAGCTGATAACGCGAACTCGAGAAGTTTGATGAAACGTGCTTGGACACGCGGTTAAGTCAGGCAACAAAAGAGCACAAATATGGCAGAGGAAGAGACGAAAAGGGAGGCTGGTGTTTCGTTGTACAGCGGATAAACATGGAAAACTGGAGCTGGGATGATAAAAACGGTACTAGACTCAGCACTTGTGACCAAAAGTGTGGGTACTAGGGTTAAAATAAATCATGATAATACAATGAAAACTAATTACATTATTAAAGAAAAAAAATGGTTTCCACATTTTTTTTTTTACTTAGTTTGCAAAAGATATAAAAAAACTGTTTCCAGCTAATCGTTGATTCCGGTAAGATGATAGTTTTGGAGAGAGCCTCCGCCTGAATACCCACCTAAAGGTGATGTCGAATTAGAAGTTTGCGCGACGTTGAGTAGGAGTCATCGACAATGGAGACGCTCAAAAATCACTTCTGCCATACGCATTTTGGGACAAAACAGGAGTCACGCCTTTAGAAGGCTCCGCGATCCACGGCGCACGCAACCTAGCCCCCACATACGGGTAGCGAAGACGAGGCTAAAACTAAACGTGTTTACGCGCCGCACGATAAAAAGGAGGAAACGTAAATAGAGAAAAAAGAATAAAAGGAGAATAGTGTAGAAAAAGGATACACGGAGGGGTAAAAATGGCGGTGCTCTCTTCCCTCGGCAGTAATATGAGAATCTCGTATACAGCGGTGGCTAAGATCTAATCTCCCAAGCGCGTTGTCTCGTCCACGGAGAGAAGAAACACTAGACACGTTCAGGGAAAGAGAACGAGACGGAGACGTTTCTTCGGCACGAAATGCATCGAGGAAGGAAAAGAGGGAGCAAGGCGGAGAGTGTCAGGAGTTCTGTGTACGTAGGAGAGACAATGGTATAACCTTCATTCGCTACGGAGCTCGAAAGGTGGGCTACATCACGCGAGACAACGAAATCAACGGAAGCTGAAACAGAAGGACGTAGAGAGGTCAAAGAGATGGGGAAAGATGAGAGGTCGAATGAAGTGCTGTCCACGTATACATTAAGGTGATAAGAAAACAAAATAGTCTTGTACAGAGTGCCGGGTAGAGGTGCAAGCCTGGTTCTAGATTGAGTCATAAAATTAGTGTAACTGATGCCAAGCCATTACTAAGAGGGGTGACGACTGGAAGAATTATAAATAATGAAGCATCGCACGTTGTGTCCTGTACTATGTGTACGCGTTTTTTTAATGCTTAACTCTGAACAGTTACTGAGTTTCGCCGTACACGCTCTTCCCCGACACTTTCTAAAACCAGAAATTTAGGGAAATCATCAATATACGGAGTACATTGTAAACGACAAGAAAAATGATAACTTTGAATGATTCTATACGTCGATTGGTTCACAAATCGTTCATAAATTAGAAATGTTAAT
This sequence comes from Ophioninae sp. A BG-2022a, assembly GCA_030523105.1. Taxonomy (NCBI): domain Eukaryota; kingdom Metazoa; phylum Arthropoda; class Insecta; order Hymenoptera; family Ichneumonidae; species Ophioninae sp. A BG-2022a. The sequence continues at coordinate 24,930 of JAPYZI010001868.1, read as the reverse complement.
TTAAAAAGCTTGGAATTAATAACCGCAATTCGATCATCAAAATCCACCAACTCGAATGTTTCTCTTCAACGCAGTCCAAGGGTACAGCAACTCTCATACATAAACGTGTAATTACGCGTTACGGCGTAGCTCATAAATCGTCTTTCCCTCCTCGTACCTTCAGCGAACGTTCGGCTGCTGCTGTGCCGGAGGAAAAATTTTTCTCGCTACCCAAATGTCGTAGTGTGTTTCCGGTTAAGTATAAATTCCACGACTAAACGCTCCGTGATACTTTCGTGACCGTAAGTCCTGCGACTGGATGCATAACTTCCGGAACAATTAAGGGGGGCCGGTGACAAATTCCCTCGACTGCCTTTTCCAGTCACGGTCTTTTGGATGGCCCCGACCAATGGCACTTCCAACAAACGCCTGAATACCTGTGACATATGGGTGTATCGATTAACAGGTTGTAATCGGTCATTAGCATAGCACGACACTCCGACCATCTTTTACAGGAAGGACATTAACAAAGCAAACGAAAATGACTGTGCATATATAGTACTAGCAACGTCAGCAGTTGATCGAGAAAAGAATAATACGAGAGAATTTTGTTGTCGCGAATAAAACGGAAACAAAAGACCAATTGCTGTCAATTACTTATAGGGAGCTGGCGCATTATTATTATTATTATTATTATTTTAATTATTTAGATCTTATTGATCAGTCATTCGATGCTAGATTTTGATTTAGTTTTCTTTTGTTTATTTAATTTTATAATTCGATTAAATTTTTTTTTAATCGGTGGAATCGCACTTTTGAAATTCTATTATGGTAAATCACGGTTGACAAAAAAAAGTCGAGTTTGATATGTTGTTGAGGGTGCCTCGGAGCCCCCGTTCACTTTTCGCTCCGATTACAAGTGCACCGGAACAAAGTAAGCACTCCATAAATTATATCGACGCGTGTGCAAAGCCGACTCATTAAGGCTGCAACCGCGCGCGGCACCGAGTTCATACAAACCTTCAACTTCCGGTTGTCCCTGTCTTTCTCCCTCTTCGAAGCTGGCTATGCCCGGTTGGAATGACTCGACACAGGTGTATATGTGTACACACAGTAAATTTAACCGCCTGGCACGCACGTACTCGATGTTCAACAGCTATACACAAGAGAGTGCATAATTTATGCACCAGACACTTCGGGGGTCGTCAGAATGGGGTAAAATTCCTCAGTAAATTCCCAGGCTTCTTATTCTTGACTTCGATGTATAATGTCTGTAGAAATTGTTATTTAGTGTCGCTCAATTTTATCAGATAAATTGTATTACATATTTTTTATTTTCTATTATTTTTAATGGTAATTTTCAATTAGAAAATGTAATATTTTATTTTCATTTTTACTTGAATTGTAAATTTTACTTTTAGTTTTAATAGTAAGTAAAAATTTTGTACTTGATTTGTCTGTTTTTATGTTTTTAGTTTCAGTAAAAGTAAAATTTACAATTAAAGTAAAAAATGCATATGAAGTATTTAATATTAGAATTAAAAATTAACATTCGAAATAAAAATTCTCTAATAATAAACAGGAGATAAACCACGTGATACAAATTATCCCGTCTTAGTTAGGTTTTGCTGTGTAATTGGGTGCTTCGTACTCTATAACTGCATTATCGGGCAAAGCTCACTTAATTTTGAATTTACGTGTTTCGAGTATGGATTGTTAAGATTCTTAGCGCGCTCAGAGAACAGGTACTCGATAAAACTCGAGCACTCTCGGGTGCATTGTATCGCTCATTTGAACGAGTCTCGTTTTCTTAAGGTTTCCGAGTGGGCGCGAGTCCAAATAAAACCGGCTGCGTACGTGCTTCCACGTTTTTCTCATCCAAATCCTTGCGCGGAGCCCATCTTCGCTGAACTTTTTTTACGTCTCTCTCTCTCTCTCTCTCTCTCTCTCTCTCTCTCTCTCTCTCTCTCTCTCCCAGTTTATTTTGCCCTGCCGTCCCTAAGTCTATATACGTAAAACTGGACGAGCTCGTTTAAGCGAATGTGCTTGGTGGAAGGTCGTATTTACGTCGGCATTCATTTTCTCCATTATTTTATCTTATTAAAGGTTAGGCTACTGTAAAAGTGAAAAAAAGTGTTCATTGCTCGAGGCAACTGGAAAAGATTTTCCAACGTATGGACTAGGAAAGGTTGATTGAAGGTAAACTTATTTAAAGTTGAGAAAAGAAAAAATAAAAACACTTGTTTCGTGATTGAAACGCGATAATGAAAAAATTGCCTAACCCCTTAATTTTAAGATCACACGAACGAGAGAACGAAACAAAACTCGTTCCCTCTTTCCAACCATTTTTCCATTGTTCATTTCCATTTTCTTTTCATTTTTTGGAGCAGATCAAAAAAGGAAACGTGATTTTACCTTCCAAGCGCGTCGTGTCCAGCCTCTACTTTTCCCCCGCCCAAACAAACAGACCCAAACGACTCTACGTCTTTCTTCTTCCCCGTCCACACGCCCTTGACGCACTTCCAGGCCCTTTTTTTTATCGCCTCCCTCCCCATCTCACTTCTGCGATCGCGCTGCCCGATTAAGACCCGCGACGAACTCTCCTCACCTTAACCTACACGTGTGTATATGCGTCTGCCCGTATACGAGAGAAGCTTTCAACGGGAAGCCGCCACGCATCTCGCGCGTGACTAGACATCGCGCCACATGAATGAAACTCGTTGAACAACCATCGCACCGATGACGATGAGGAGATGAGCACGTCAGCGATTAAGCCCGATCTACGCTTCTTTATCTCTCGAGTACTGTACTGATGAAACGCTCGGACAAACAACAAATTCTCATTAAAATTCGTTAGACGGATCACGTACACTCCCCCCAAGTTTCCGGTTGTCCGTATTCGCAGTTCCACCGCTTGGGTTTCATCATTTTGGAATTTTCAGAGGGAAGACAAAAATATTTCGTGACGAGCCCAACGATATTCTCTTAGTCAGTAAAAATACGTTTTTAAACTCTGGTTAACCGTTGTGATGAAATAATTAAGGGCTGAGATACGACTGACCAAAGTTTCGTAAAGCTGTAAATTTGCGGAACAGAAATCTAGTACCAACATTTTTTGGCTCCGATGCTATTTTAAAATTATCCTATCGTCCTAAACACTCGTATCTAGGCTCATTTTACGTGGAATTGATCCAGCTTTCGATTAGACTTTGGCCCATCCCGCTGGGATCAATTGTCCATTTGCTATAACGGCGCAAAGTTGGCCGTCCGGACGAAATCTATTTTTCGGTGTCTGTAGATAACGGTTTTTCATTTGTGTAATTTTATTTCGTCACGTTTCATTTCTTTGATTTTTTAGGGTAAGACGAATAAAGGGAGGAGCGAAGCGTTAAAAAATATTGAAAAATAAGGAACACCCTAATATATACGATTGTATGTGTATGTATTCGGGTTCTTTCCTCTGCTCTCCCAATGCGCAAGAATATCTCCGACACGTATCTGGGTATGCATAATAAATGAGAAAGTATACGGGAGAAAAGCCTACTCGGAGCTCCTCTCTCTCCCTTTATATATATATAATTTCGTCTTTGTTTCGCGATGTGCAAACCCGATGACCACCACGAGAGCAAACGCGGAACACGCGGACGCGCAAGTGCCGGACGGGACTCCACCCCTTGAGGATTTCGTTCTCCCCCATCGTTAAAGACCGTATTTTCGCTTTATCGACAAACTCGTCGTTAATTCGAGTCTTCGGTTTTCAAAATGGCGGAGAATACTTTCGAACATTGGGCAAGTATGAAAAATACTTTTCGTTTCGCAAAATGGCGGAATACGACTGATCCAAATTCCCAATTTGAAAAATTCATGAATTAATGTCTCCGGGATGAGGCGGGAAGGGACCGGTGAGTTTAGCTCGAAGTTTTGCCGAAGCGAATTTCGGGTGAAGGAAGAGGATGAGCGGAGGGATACTCGAATAGGAGAAGTAGAGTCTCGGGGACACACAACGCGGCGTGAATTCAAATGATCCACTTTAAATGGCGCCGGTTGTCTAGCTCAAGGATCTCTCTCACGTAGGGACACGTACTATAGTTGTACCTCTTTTGCCGCTCGCGGACGAAAAAGAGCGAGAGAGAGAGAGATGGAAACGCTGGTCCAAGTTCGCCACACGGTCGTATCCTGTGCTCCCGGTCTGCCTGGGCTTCACTTTCAAGGGGAATCTTGTAAAGCGCGATCAGCTCGAGTCGCGCCTCCGGTAAAAGTTGGCTATTCGGAAGGAGCGATTGCGCCAACTTACTGAAGGTTTTTACGCGGGCGTTGCTTCCCAAACGCCCTTATCGGGTCCTCTCTTTCTCCTAATTATTCTTCCATCTTTTCGAAAGGTTCCTTATTGGATTAGGCAATTAGGAAGTGCAAGAAAGTCGTCTCGCACTCGCTGACTCGGTGTGAGTCGACTACTTGAAAAATGGGCGCTGAAATTCTAAAAAATGAAATCTCAAATAACCCGCCTTAGGCAGTATCCCCGTCACGTTTTAATCAGTTTCCAATCCCAATCAGAATACATCCATTACCAGTGAATAATCATTTACCGAGCGACTCCTTCCACGATAATTCTATTCGAGATATCGCGTCCATCAGAAAAGCAGGACGGTCAGCAAGCCAGCGACCATTTTTCAATGGCTTTTCTTGCTCCTTGAGTTTCCACATCGATAATAATATATCATCGGTGGATTTAATTCGTCTCGACACGTGATTGAAATAAGTAGAGAAGGCACAACCGAGACTCTATTAAGGGGGGGAAAAAAAGGAATAAAATGAAAAAAAAGAAGAAAAAAAATACAAAGCAAAACAAATCTGACGAGATATCTTTTTCTTGCTCTTCTCCTCGTTTTCTTCCCATACTCGTTTTTCCCTCCCTTCGGCCCTCCTCATCCAGGCATTCGTTGTTCGTTCTTATTCCGGAATTCATTGGCATCGCCGAGAGATTTTCTCTCTTTCTCTCTCTCCTTGGGCGCACGAGAAGACGATAAATCGGCCGTATCTGCGCTCCCTCGTAGATCGCAATTATGAGGTCGCAAGCTCGCGCGCCGTGAGCGCAAGAAACGGCGCAAGAGTGAATATATCCTTCGATAAAAAAAAAAAACCAACAACAACGACAACAAAAATGAAAAAAAGGAGAAAAACAAGAAAAAGGAAACAAAAAAAAATACACCATGAGGTTGGAATGACAAAGTAAAGGAAAAAACAGCTAGGGGAGATAATAAAGTACACGGGGAACACACGCGAATGTTTCTTGTTCCCTCCTGGGCCTCGTCCTTGCGTTATATTTCCCTCCGCGTCTCTCCCTCACCCCCTCATCTCCCCTCTCGATTTTGCTCGATCGATTTTCATTCCCGATCGTGAATTCGCATGGTTTATAATAACACGACTCGCGCCCTCTCGCGTCGTTTCCCTTCGCCCCTGCTGGGTTTGCCGAGATGGCCCATACGAGATGAGGGATGGTAGGGAACGCGAGGTAAAAGGTGGGGAGAGGCTGCTTAGCACACAAAGAAACTTCGAAAAGGACTTTTTTGCCTGGCGGCTTTTTTGCTGGTTCTTTCGCCAAACGAGAGGATCGCCCTCTCCAATTTCTACGCTTAGGATTCTTCTGGACCAGGAGTGAGAGAACCTCTTGCCCTACCCCTCCCCCTCCTCCTTCTTTTCGATCCTCTATAAATATACATTGATTTGGATTTCTGCGAGGAAAAAGGGCGTTAGTGCCACAGGATGAATCTCGAAACCCTCTCGAATCCTCCGGTTATGTCTTTTTGATAATTCCTTGAGTAAACGTCCCCACCCCACCCAAGGTTTCATAGTTGCCACCCTTTTATTCTTCGATGGTCAACTGGACCAACGACCATACAGCATGCTAATGCTCCACGAAGCGCAACTGTTCTCTCGCGATCTTTCGTCTTTGGGCCTGTGCACTCTCCTACCTATATACCGGATCAGGATAAAACCTTTTATTTCTTTATTTTTTTTCTTTCTCTCTTTTTTTTCACCAAATTTGATTCACCAAACGAGATTCGATCTGACGTTCGATCGCTTCTCGTCTGCTTCCGATACGCGGTCCGATTCAACGCTCGAGACGGTAGCTTCCCTTTTTTTTACTGTTGCTGTTTTTTTTTTCCTCCATGCCGTTTTCCCTTTTTAGGATTTTTTATAAATGGATATTTTGTTTTTAAGTGTTTTTTTTTAAATCTTGATGTTTGGGTTTGTTTGTTTGTGTTTGTTTGGGTTAGTTTACTTATTTTGTTATTATTATTTTATTACTTACTTTTATTTTTTTAGACGGAAATTTTTTTCGTAATTGTTTTTTTTTAAAATCACTCCTTGCATTTATTTTGATGTTTGGGTTATTTTACTTATTTTTTACTATTTTATTATATTATATTTTTTTTTTCACGGAAATAGTCTTTTTAATTATTCTTTTTTTTTTTAAATCAACCCTTGCATTTATTTTTATATCTTTTTCTACCACCTCCTTTTACTACCCCATAAAACGATTCCACCACCCTTAATTTTACATGTACGAGTATATAAGTAAAGAAAAAAAAAAAAAAAATGTAAAATCGAGATCGAGGAGAGTGACGGATCGGGGATCGAAAAGAGTCGAGACTCGGGAACCGACGGATACTACTACCCTGGGATGGTAACCTTAAGTGGGCTCTGACGGAACGACGATCTCCCGGAACGCGAAACCCGCGCGCACACAAACAACAATCCCTCCTCTGTCTCTCTCTCTCTTGTTCTTTCTCTCTTCCGTTCGATCCCTCTCGTCCCATTGTCCGGATCGCCGTTTAAATTTGAATCGCCGAGAATCTGATCGTTTATTGTTTAAATTTGTAGACTCGTTCTTAATTTGAATTTAAGATTATTCGCTGGCGCGTTGCGAGACGACGACGACGACAACGAACGAGGACTATTTGACTTGGTGATGGTCGCGAACAGGAGCAGAAGCAGCTCGCCATATTCAATCCTCCTACCTCCCCCCCCCCCCTCTCTCTCTCCCTCGCCCCATTCCTCTTCATATATTACGATCCAAACACACTTGTATCATACGACCGTGTGGACGCTCTGACGAATGGACAATCTATTTTCTAGAGCTTCTGGAAACTCTCAAACGACCAACCAACATTGGATTTCCTACCGTTCTGCTTTTTCTTGTTTAATTATTTTTTAATTAATTTTTTGTATTTTTTAAAAATTTTTTAATTTTTTTCTTCGTTTTTTTTTTTCTTTTTTTAGTTCTTCAATTAAACAGGAGAATTCAGTATCAGCGATGGCACCATTCCTAATGGAAATTCTAGTCTTAATCGTCCAGCCAATGAATATTTATCGATCCCGAGAATCTCATTGGGCGTATAGAAATAAATGTTTCATAAAGCGTTATTCCACGTTCGACTTTATGGATTTGTCATCGTAAATGTACGGTGAATGAACAGTGAAGTATTTCGTAATGATATTTAATACGTATCGTAACGAAGGTGTTCGTTTTCTATTTTTCTTTTAATTTCATTTCTAACCTTTTTTTTTTAATACGGTTAATTAAGTTGTATTTAGGTTGGTTTTTATTTATTCGCAGTTTTTTATAGATTGTTTGTATTTAATTTATATTGAATTTTTTCTTCATTAATAAATCAAAGGTAAAAAGAAATTCAAGATAAATTGAAGAGTAATTACATCTATAATTATTTCATTAATTTTTCATTGATATCATCTAGAATTTTGTATTTAATATTCCATTCGTTTCGTCTTTAATTTTGTTTCCAAATTCACAAATAATAAGAAGAAAAAAAAAATTGAAAAATAAACATGCCGTTTATTTTACGTTTCTTTGTGTTTAAATTATATTCAATTTTTTTTATTAATTTCCCATTCATTCCATCTCGAATTTTCATGATTAATTTTTTTTTCAAAATTAAGAATAACGAATGACATTTATTATACTTAATCAATTAATTTATAATTCTTATATCAATTCCTCTGATAATAATTATTCAATTACTTATCAACTCCGATAACGACGTACATCAAACATTGTACTTGAATGTTCTCTATTGGGATGACGTATTCACGTGAACCAAGTGATTTTCCGATATGTCAAAAAAAAAAAATATATATATATATATATATCTCGTGTGACTGGTGACAGTTGAGAAACCTCCGTCTGGCTGTCGTTCCCCACCCCTCGCCCCTCCTCCTTCCCCTCCCTTTTCGACTTTTATATTTGATTTCCTCATTTTGTAAAACTATCGCATGAAGATTTGTTTCGCTCTGGTATAATCATGGTGACCCCATGGATGTTTGTTATTCCGGCTGTACTCATTTACATCGAATAACCAAATAGGGAAAAGCATCGTTGTAACGGAGTAACACGAGACCACGTTAAATTCCACGTGTGCGAATAAACGTATGATGTTTTCTCCCTCATCTGCTTTCTTAAACTCTCGCTCTCTGAAATCTCCTCGACTGACTGACGTTAGTCAATCAAACGAAGGAAGAAAACGGAGAGGGGGGGGGGGTTGGTTGGAATGGCAAAAGGAACGATATATATATATATATATTCATCTTTTCTGATACTCCTTCGTTCTTTTCTGGGCACACATACACATTCTTGAATACCAGCAACCTCGAGGTTCCCCGCTTTGGACACGTTTGTTCTCCTTTTACATTCGATCGGCTCGAAATCGAGCGGTGCCCCGGTATCCACCATGAATTCTGGCCTGGCAGAATCCGTCACGCATCTATCGTGAGATAAAGACGGAGAAACGGTATAAACGAGAGAGAGAGAGAGAGATGATGATGATGATGATATGATTTATTATGCCCTAGTATAACTATGGGGCAAAAAAAAATATACAAAAAAATAATAACAAACAACTTAAATAATAAGAATTTAAATAATAAGAAAAATAATAAGAATTTTAACAAAAACAATAATAAGAATTAGTAATTAAGTAATGTAAAAGATATAAAAAATCTAAAAGATATAAAAATTAAGTAATATAAAAGAGAGAGAGAGAGAGAGAGAGAAATATGGATATTTCGATTACTTATCAGGTAATTGGGAGACTCTCGTTAATAGGATAATAAAAGAAGAAACGAAATATATTTATTTTATTTTTTTTTTTAAGGTATTTATTAATTTTTTATTTTTAAAAAATTACAAACAGAGGGGTTACAAATTCACAATGTACACGAAGGTCTAATCTACTTCGAACAAACCCAAACAAACCCAAACAAAGAGATGAAAAAAATCCCAACGTATACCAAGCTTTAAAACACTTAAATCAAACCCAAACAAACCCAAACAAAGCGTTAAAAAAAAACAACGACACAAACGAAGACTAATACGATTCGAAAGTGAATTCGCTTTTTTTTTTCTCGAATAAATATCGATCGTTCCCATAATAGTTGATCGGTTTTGTGCATCCCTAATTAATCCGGGAATCGGCCGAACAGATGCGCTCGTCCGAAATTTAAATTTCATTCGGCAGACGTGGACGATCGATATTGATGCCAGCGAGAAGAAGGGAGACAAAAAAAGAGCAACTGAAGTTATGGCGTCACCTGCTACTCGCTATTGGGCCCAACTTCCCCCCCCCCCCCTGCCCTAATTTTTTTTTCTCTTTTTAGCTTTTCCTTTTCCTCGATCCGTTTCCAAAGCCACCTCCTTCACGGTTGCCTCTCGTACTTTATTTCAAGTGTATATTTCGCCAGTCTCTACTTCGCCAGTCCCTTTACTCCTCGCAGCATCCACATTCCTCCATTATTCCATTATACAGTCGTGGACGAAATCGTAAAACTGACACGGATTCGGTATACGTCTGGAATTTCTTAGTGAAGAAAAAGGGAGAAAAGAAATAGAGAGAAAAACGAAAAGTAGAGGAAAAGTCAAAAATCGATACTCCAGGACGATCAAAATTTAATTAGATCGGGATTAAAGTCTCTGAAATCGTATTTCGCTTTACTTCAAACAGCTATACCTTCCCTTTTCCATCTTATATATTTTTCCAAAGGTCTGAGGTATTTGCCTTTACTGTTTCCCTAAACAAATTTTTTTAGGAAAATTTTCTAAAAATGTTTTCCTGAAAAAATTTTTTTCTTAGGTATTTTCCAAATTTTCAATTTGGAACATATACTCAAAAATTCATGGGACAATATTTTTCTCGTAATTATTCCGTATTCAGAAAATTTTCTCCGTTTTTTTCGACCATTTTTTAATTTTATGAGAATTTTATTTGTTTTTTATTTTTTAAAAATATATAATTTCTATAATACATTTTTTTTTCTTATATATGTATAATACAAAATAAAACTATACGTTAAAAACAATATATAATGCATTATCAAAAAGATATTATATTAAGTTATTTATTTATTTATTTATTTATTTATTAACATAACAACATTAAAAGTTTCATAACAAAAATATATCCAAGCTCCCCACATTACGTGATTCCACATTAATGTTATTTATTTATTTAAACTTGATATAACTATATATACTCTATATATATAAAACTATTTAAAAAAAAAACTAAAAACTATAACAATAATTAGAACTAAACAAAACTTATTACAACTGTATTATTTTATTTATTTTAAAAAATCATTAAAATCGATATTTCTTAAAATTGCAAAATGCGCACTCTTGCCCCGAACGATTCGGTTGAACCATGATTGGTCATCAAAGAGGATGGTTTTGTTTTTTGGCACGGTGAATTTTGACGTTCTGCGAGCGGATGAAAGTCGTAAGGCCCAGGGGGCTCGAATTAAGTAAATTTGTCTACCGAAATTATTCATAATTGGAAGACGTCACTCGGTCGATAGGAGGGTGGACCTCCGTTACGGAAATGAAGAGGAGCGCCCTCTTTCCCGAAGTTACGTATACGGATACAGCTGAAAGAGTTCGTTGGAAATTGTACCGAAATGAATGGTACGTGTGTGCATCCATTGCATAGAAATTCCAACTATATCGCTCAATGGAACGGATCAAACGACCGGCTCCTCTTTTGTTCGGTTAATTCGATTGTATGGAAATTTGAATTTGAAATTGACGCGAGCTGCTCCACGAATCCGGCCAATTGGAATCGCACGAACAAAGTGGAAGGGGAATTCTAACGCTTTGGAGAAGGGGAGGGGTGAGAGAGAATTCTAGAGTTGATTGAAGGAGGAAGTTTGAACCTGAAAATTGAGAGACAAAATCCTAATGTATCAAAAATAACAATTAAAAACATTGCCTAATTAATTGATCATTTTATCCATCAAATTTTAGACGATTTGTCGTTTTTTCTAACTTCTAGAGACGAAAAAGTCACCAGAAAAAAATGGGGGATCGAAATCGATCGGGAAAAGTGGGCTTTAAGGCCATGACGGCCGGGAAAAACTTTTTTATCGACCGAGAAAGGGATTGGAAAATGGTAAGTAGGTAATGAAGGGATTTTCAAATATTTGGGAGGTGGAAAATTGAAAAGTAAATAAAAGAAGAAAGAAAATTCAATAAATATTGAAATAAAAATTCAAAATAAAAAAAACCACGTAGAAAATTATACAAATTTTTAAATAAATTTTCAAATAAAAAGAACAACAACAAAAATTATACAAATTGAAAAGAAAATAAAAAACAACAAATTTTTTATTCAAATTAATATTAAAAACAACAAAGAAATTTATACAAATTTTTCAATCCCTTGACCATTGGTAAACCAAAAAAAAAAAAAAAACCAAGTTTCCTATGGTTTTATTAGCAACGGGTTTCGCGTCGAGTTTTCATGCAAATTTATGCATCCCTTGATCCCCAGGGTCCTGAAAGCGCAATGTAAAATAGGAGATAATAAAAAAAATAAAAAAAAAAGGTAGCTCGGTCTCGTCAAGCCGAGGGAGGGTGGAAAAGGAGAGCTTGCTTCGGGGTGCTTTTAAAAAATGTAACTTTATAACTTTTTAGAGGATTACGTCGTTAGACAGGAGGTCGAGAAAGAGGGATCTCGTCGGATGAGCTTTTACCCAACCCGCCGTCACGATGCGCCCACAAACCACCCTCGTTTCTCTTTCCTTCCCTCCTCGGGGCTTTTCTTAATAAATTAAACAAAATTAACCTACCTCACCGAACCGTAGACGGATAAATTAAGTGCGGCGAAAAGAAAACGAAAGCGGCCAACTTTTCCGTCCGTATTAATTCATCCCCTCACCACCCGTAAATTTTGAAAAGTTAAGCTTAAATCCCTGTTTCGCACCTGCGCTAATTTCGACCAAAATATTCGTTCATTTTGCCCCAATGGGCTTGTCCACTCGGCAAGAAACTCAAAAAGCGCCCTCTTTGTTTATTATTATTTTTTATTATTATTGGATGAAAATGTCAGTCAAAAATTAGGATTATCTAGTCTTGCAAATAATTAAAAAACGTCATAATTTAATATAAAAATAAATAACTTATTTATAATAAATAATTAATTTTATTTCATAAATAATTTTTTTTAAATTAAATATATTTTTATTGATTATATTTCAGTATTTTTTATTTCAATTTTTGAAATAAATTAAATCGATAATTATTTAATAATCGATTGAATAGTAAATAATAATTATTCTTTAATTTTATTTAATTATTAAATTGAAATGAAAATTCGTGAAATTTAATCGATGAATTCAATTAAATTGACAATAATTTGTAATGAATTAAAAATTTAATTTTCTTTATTATTCAATTTATTAAATCAATTTAATTCGTAATAAATTAATAATCATTTTGGTTATAAATGGTATTTATTATTAAACCAAAAATAAATGGAAAACAAGATGAAGAAAAAGAAAGTGAAATAATAATTCTGGAAGCTTGATAAATCCTGGGGAAATAAAAAACGAAAAAAAAAATCGAAAAAACACTACGGGGTTAAATGGACCCCCGGAAAAGCGTGGAAATTCGTTGCAACAGCAGTTATAGACAGAAACGATGTAACACAAAAATACATTGTGTGTTTTTTTTTAAGGGACAGGGTTCGAGAAATATGAACTTTAAGGGGTGAGTGAACAGCTGATATGAAAGAGAGAGAGAAAGAGAGAGAAGCATCCATTCCTTGGTACGTTTCCTCGTCCTTTTTTTTTCAAACGATGGCAAACGTCAACAGGGTCGTTTATCAGCTTTTTCGTATTTTTCAAGACCAATCGTTATTTTTTTTTTCCCTTATTTCTGCCACCATCGAGAACTTCATACCTGAATGTACCATCCAGAGATATAAATTGTTCTCGTTATTACGAGAACGAAACGAATAACGGAAGAGAAAGATGGCAAATAAAAAAAAAAAAATAAATAATAATAAATTGTTATTAAGCACCGAGGTTTTCCAATAACGGAGTAATAAATAACCCTTCTTCAAAAAGGTATAGTTATCCATCTACCTTTTTTATATCCCGACAATATTTTCTCCAAAATTTCGACCAAGAATTTTTAAAAATTTAACTCATTTAAATATTCAAAAAAGTCAAGATTTTACAATTTTTGGAAATTGCGAAAAAAACAGGGTAACATTTATCATAAAAAAAAAAACAATGAAATTGTCTTTAAAAAAACCTCTTATTTTTCCCCTCTCAAAAAATCTCTTTTCTTTTTTATTACCTACTTAATTAATTACCTAATAAATTTTTTTATTTAAAAAAGCCCATGCTTTCTTTTTCCATCGAAGCTTTTCATTTTTTTAAATAAAAAGCTTTGTTCTTTTTATTCAATTTTTTTACGATTCCGGACGAGTCGAATATTTCACGAAAATTGTTAGGCAACCCCTTCGGCTTACGAAATTGTTCGTTCATACGAATCAAAAATTTTCCACTTGCGCGCCCTTTCTTGTCGCAAGGGTGAAGTACCCTCCAGCTTTAATTAAATACAATATAAAAATCACAACTACACTTGTATTTAAATATAGCAAAACATATATATATATATATATATATATATATATATAAAAATAAATAAATATATATATATATATATATACAAAAAGTGGTCCTTGAAAAACCATTTGTTCGGTCGTTCGACGAGATTGGATTTAATTAAGGATAAAATTAAAGCCCGGTCGGATAATTGCGTGATTAGCCAGCCAGTAGAGAAAGGGAGAGAAAATTTAGGAAAACGAGAATTACAACGATAGAGCGAACGAGGTGGTATATACCGCGGTTGGACGGGAATCCAATCAGCGTATTCGCCGCGAGTGGCCAATCAAACCCTCTTGAAGGCGCTACCGGCCAATTTGCATGGGATTTACATGGCTAATCGAGGATGTGCATCAACCCTCTGTAACCAAAAGCGAAAGAGAAAAAGAGACGAAAAGATGATTTTTCCACGACCTCTCATCGTCGCTCTTAACATATTGCTTTTTGCGACCGATAGTTCTTCGAAGATAATTTCTCCGGGGAAAAAAAAAACGCGATGTCCCACAAATTATTTTATATCTTATTATTATTTCATTAAAAAATTATTTTTTTATACACATTTGCAATAATAAATATTATTTATTTTTAATAATATTCTTAAATTAAATACTCCGTTAAAATATTTGTCACATATTTAAATAAAAAAAACTATAAAAAGTACAATTTTTCCAGTCGTAATGAAACAATAATAATAATCATTATTATTATTATCCTTATTTTTATTTCCATTCCTAAAATAAATAAAAATTCATATTTTTTAATTCGTACATTCATTGTTATTATTATTATTACTATAAATAAATGAATTTTTATCTTAACGAGAATAAAAATTCTTCTTCTTCTTCTCATTATTATTATTTAAATAAAAATAAAATTAAACAATAACAAATGTTATGTTTATTTCACCTCGAGTTCTCTTATCTCGATATTGCTTTTTGTTTATCTAAAATTCATTTTTATTTTCCCGTTACCATTTACACATGGAATTTTATTTACGTCACAGATTTATCGTGACGAAAAACCATCCCGGGCATCGCTCGCTTTGACGCGCCAGACATAAATCATTAATCCGTAAATCAGAGATATTCGGTAGGCTGATAAAATTCCATCGGTCCCTCTTTCCCAGACACATAGATTCGCGAATCAAAATACGGTCGATTGTGAAATCATAAATCGTCGGTGCATCGAAACCCCCCCCCCCCCTCCCTCTGCCCCTTCCACCAGCGATTCGGCTTCACCGGAAATTCCATTTTTCGTCGTCGCTCGGTGAGCGGGCATCGAAATTTTTGCGTTATCCGAGGAAATTTGCATTCGCAAATTCGGAACGAAATTTCGAGTCGCCCGAACGTGATAACGGGCATTGGAATATAAAATTCATCATTATTCATTATATCGGAGGTTGAAACATCCGTATGGCAGGGAATTATTCGAGCGTGATCATAATGGTGCGTCGTGGGAGGGCTGGGGGAGGGAGTAGGGGGGGTATAAATCGATCGGTCGAATTAATCGATAAGCCCCTGTCGAACGGGGGTTGAAGGTTGAAGAGGCGAACGGTGGTTGAAAGGTCACTTTTGATGGATGAAAAAAGTGTCCGGGGGTTGAAAATGCATTTGGGGATGAAGAGGTGGATCGGGGATGGAAAACAAGGTTGGGGGCTGAAATGATGCATCTAGGGATAAAAAGGTTTCATCTAGGGAAAAAAAGGTTGCAGCTAGGGATAAAAGGTTACATCTAGGGATAAAAAGGTTGTATCTAGGGATAAAAAGGTCGTATCTAGGGATAAAAAGGTTGCATCTAGGGATAAAAAGGTTGCATCTAGGGATAAAAAGGCTGCGTCTAGGGATAAAAAGGTTGTGTCTAGGGATAAAAAGGTTCGTCCAGGAATAAAAAGGTTGAATCTAGGGATGAAAGGGTGCATCTAGTGACAAAGGGTCGATCCTAGGACCCAGACGGTGCATCTTGACTCTCGTCGGTGTATCAAGGGGTGGGGTGTGCACCAGTCAGAAACAAAATTCGAAGGGGTGGTTTTGTGAAACTCCGGGGGTTGTTTCTCTACGAATCGGGTGAAATCCCCTCCTGATTCGCTCATTTGAACCTCGTGGGCGTCGTAATTAATCCCGACGGCTATATACAGCCGTCCAGCTATACCGAATTCCCGTCAAGGGGAGAATAGGCGTGGCCAGTCGTACAGGAACGTTTCGGATTCACGAAGGGTGGATAGAAACAAGCGATTCGAGAGTATATACGTCACAGAACAACCCCCTCGATCCTCGTCCTCGCGCACACCCTCCAACACCCCCACCCCCTCCACCCTCCTCGTCTTTTCTTTCACCTTCTCCCTTTTGGTAGTCCTCCATGGCCAATGCGATGTCCCCTCCAACTTACTACTCTCGGTCAGCCAATCAAGACAACCCTAATGAGCGGTTTTCACCCCCCCGGAATTACTGAACATTACACGGACCTTCGAAACCACTAAAACTATTTTTTTTATTTTTATTTCGAGCGTGGTTGACTTTTTTTCTCGCTTGCTCGGTTTCGTGAATTAAAAAGGAATTTTGTTAACTTTACTTTGTTTAAATAAGGGTGATTTTTTTTATTATTTTTTGTTGTTGAAACAATTTGTATTTTTTTGTTTAAATACAATTTTTTTTTATAAATTTTTATCTTTTTTTTTTATGTTATTTTTGGTTCGAACAATTGTCATTGTTTGTTTGAAAAATTGTTGTCTTTTCTTTTTTAATCGTTATCTTGTTTAAAAAATGTTTTTTTTTGTTATGTAGTTTGAAGAAAAAGAAGATTATGTTTTATACGAAGTTCCCATGGAACATCGTTCGCATTACTCAACGTCAATTTATCATTGTTTTTTAAATCCTACCTGAACCAGAAACATATGAATTTTTTTCTGTCCGATTTGAAATTCCTGAAATCTTTTCTAGGAGATTAAAAATTTCTCCGCTCTTTACCAGTTTTTACTACGAAATAAAAAAAAAACGTGCTAGAAAAATCCATAAATAATAATATTAAAAATCAACAAAAAAAAAAAAAAATACTAAAAAAATTATTAAAAACATAACTAAAATGTAAAAATAAAAATATTCAATAATTCCAATATCCTTATCGAACAATAATACTAAAAATACTAATAATAAAAAAATTAAAAAAAATAGAAATAGAAATAATACAAAAATTAATAATAAAAAACCCAAAAAAAATAAAAAAAAAAGTTTTGGAAAAACCATCGAACAAAAATATAAAAAATGCGGGACTGAAGAAACCTTTCTCTTCGTTTCGTCAAGTTCCAGTAGCGTATATGGGCCGAGTGATAACGCGACTCTGCAACATACACGAGTCGCGTGATTTTCCACCGGGGAATGCAAAAATTCCAATTCGACGTGTTCGCTGCTTTTCTGCTATGCCAAAGAGGAAGAAGTATTCAAGAACCACCCTTCACTACCTCCCCCCACCCCGAATCCCGTTTTCATCCCCCAACGCTCAACCCCCACCCCTGCAATTTCTCTGGCTCGGAAGGTCGTATGTGTGTGTTGGGCACGAGGGAAAAATGCACCTGCGTCCCGTCACACGAGAGAAAACGCTGCCTGGCATCCCTCCGCGAATCCTCCGGCCACCCATCCCCGAAACCACCCCTCGAACCACCCCTGCTCCTTATACTCACCCACGCACGACTCTTTGAATTGCAAGGGACAGGAGAGAGAGAGAGAGAGAGAGAAAGAAATAAAAAAAGGAGAGAGAGAAAGATAAAAAACGCGACGAGAAGAGGGAGGGGGGGGGGGGGGAATCATCCCTCCTTGCGAAACTCTAGCTAGATGGTAGTTCCATCGCACACATTATTCTCATTTACGTACACTCGTATCTGCCTACACCTACGTGGGTCGCCTGTTTTTTTTTTTTTTGGTTTTGTTTTTTCAACTCCTCGTTTTTCACCTCCGTGGCTCTTGTTCTTAGAGTGAAGGACCGATTATTTGTTTATTGTTTTTATGACGTTTAGTCCTTGTATGTATTTGTGGAAAATCAGTAATTATTGGTTATTAATTTACTTGGTGTAAATGATTAATTGTTTTTTGTAATAGTAATTAATTAATTAATTACGAATTAAATAATAATGAATTATATACAGTTTATCGGTAATTAATGAATTCGTAATTATCACGGATTATGTATAATTAATGACGAATCAATGAATTAATAATTATCATGAATTTATGATTAATTAATCTTGAATTATTTAGAACGTTCGTAGTAATGAATGATTAAGGAGGAGCGTTGATCGATAATCGGTAATAATTGCATTCGGGATTGGAAAATGATATTTTAATGTGCTGTTTTTTTTTAATTTTATTTAATATTGATTGATTATTAAATATTTATTTATTTTTTATAGACACATATATAGTGGATTATGACCTTCATAATTTTCGGTGACCGGATGACCTCGAACCCAATCCACTGACGAGCCGAAAAATGAATTTTATTTATATTAAATATGAATGTTATTTAAATCGGGATCCCACTGTACTCCGATAGATCGCTGTGCCCCGAAGTCTTCATATATATGTATAGTATGCATCGAGTGTCCTCCTATTTCCTTAAAATTCCAATGGATCGTGTGTGGCGCCGCCGCCGCCGGCTCCGCCATGTATAGTTCATCCCTTCCTCACACTGCCACCCCCGCGCGCAATATCGAAGGCCTCTTGGCATACGTGTGTTCTCCTCCACGTACCGGGTGATTCGCTGCGAGATGCGTCACTCGAAAACACCTTGGTACATTCGTTTCGTACAGCGAAAGTCCCGAAACGAAATTCGGGCGTCATCGTTTACCTTTTTTATAATCCAAGGTCATTCCAAGGTCAACCCAAGATCGAAACACCTAGTAATAATGGTCGCGCCGACGAAACACCCGAATCAAATAGCTAGCTTCGTCGTTTACGTTTTTTATACTCCAAGATCAACCCAAGGTCAACCCAAGGTCAACCCAAGGTCAACCCAAGGTCAACCCAAGGTCAACTCAAGGTCAACCCAAGGCCGTCCAAAGGTCACGGTAGAACACCCAAGTGGTTTCAGTTCGCGAACAAAGTTACGTTGAGGATAACGTTCTTGATATAACCCAAACGAAGGATATCAATGACCTTGGAACGACCTTGAACGTGTTTGGATGACCTAGAAGTGCAAAGGAATTATCCATGAAAACGGAGGGTTGTAGTAACACATAGACCAGTGATAATAAAAACGGTAACGAATCCTGAAAAAAGTTTAGGTGACCTTGAAATTCTTCCGAACGTTGTTTTTTTCAAGTTCGTCCATCGAAATCGACGTTCGAAGGTGGCCAAGTAACGACCAGGTACCAATGAATCACCCGTAACATTAATATACTCGGAAAAACGTAGGAAGATGGGTCGAGGTGGGGGCGGAGGTGAAACATCGCCATTAAAAAAAAAGAAAAAAGGAAAGCAGAGGGTGCGAGGGTGATGGCGCGATAAACAAGAAGGGAAGATAGGAGGGTAAGAAAGAAGGGGCGAGGGGGTTGTGGGGTGGCAAAGGGAAGAAAAACGAAATTCGAAGATAGGGGTAGAGGGATATGAGGGAACGGATGTCGAAGAGTTACAAGGGCGTAAGATCGTGAGAGATGGTACAAGGGACGGAAGGGAGGAAAAAGGGCGAAGGGAAAAGAGGCGGCGGGGGGAGGGAGGAAGGGCGATAGCACGACGGTGGTAATGGTGATGGTGATGGCGATGCTCGTATACTGATAGGGCAGTAAGAAAGAAGCACGGGACGAAGAGAAAGCGACTCCGGAGGGTAGTTCTGGAGAGGGGGTAGTTTCAGGGTAAATCGGAATAGAAAGGAAGGAAGCTCGAGAGGAACGGCGGAGGGTTCGTGGAACGATATATATACACCCTATACGGGATTCCAGTTTAAAAATACAAATGGAGTATCGAACTTTGGAATAACGTGTCGTCGAGCGGGGGGGAGGGGGGTGTGTGCAGGGGGGTGACAGGAACACATCCACATCTCCGAAAAGGACGAAAAACGAGAAAAGATCGTAAGAGAGAGAGAGAGAAAGAGACGAAGAGAAAGGGCACGACAGAAACACAGTTGGAAATAGGGGTTGGAACGGGGATGAAGTCGCCACAGCTGGGGTGGGGGTTGAAAGGATGGAAAGGCAAGAGGGAGATATTTCAAAAATCGAATATTGATCAGAGCTGCCAATCCTAACCCCTCTCTCCACTCGTATACACACACACACACGCTTTAACGTATAAATTCGAAGCTGAGGTGGGGTGGGGTGGAGAACCAGCGACAAACTGTGTACCAGCGTCTATACGTGTATATATAGAACAGCTAACAGCTAACGCGTCTCTCTTTCCCTTATATCTCAAAAAGCCCGGGCCCTTTTTTTTTTTTCAAAAAACTTCGATTCTCCTTACCCAATCGGCCCTTCTTGGCTTTTCTTTAAACTCGTACGATCGCCGAGGCTCCTCGCGCACGTTGCAAAACTTGACGGCTGGAAGGGGACCGGGGTGGACCAACCCCTAACTGGAGGAAGAGGAAAATATATATATATATATATATTTTTGTAGGTTATAGGTACGCAGGGATGAGTGTACGTGTGTAAATTCCATCTCGTGTCCACTTTTCTTCGTTTCAACCCCCTTAAACCCCCTTGAAAGTTGTAGCCCCTCCACCCTCTGGCACCTCGATTATTCGAACCCCCGAGTAACGTGGTAGTGCACACGGGAGTATAAGCAGAAGTATGTAGAATACCGGTACTCCTGAGGTATCAAGGGTGGGGACTGTGGAAGAAGAGAAAAGAGATGGGTGACCGGTAGGGGGTTGGGGGTGGCTGAGTATACGCGTGGGGGTGGGTTAGTGCGAAGGGACGAAAGTAAAGGCGGAGTAAAGGTGTACAACCCGCTACGAGGGTGAGATAAAAAAAAAAGAAGGAAAGAAAGTAGGAGTAAGAAAGAAATAGGAGCCAAGAAGGGGATGATGCCACCTCTTCTTCAATCTTCTTATTCTCATTCTTATTATTCTATTTCTTCTTCTTCTTCTTCTTCTTCTTCTGATGCTGGGCTCCCTCAGATTACTCACCCTTGGGCATCACGGGGGTTGGAACGAAGAGAACGAAAACGAAGGGGGTTGGTTGGTAGGGGGTTGGAAATCTTTTAATGGCAACCATCCAGGCACCCCTCCGGTTTACTGGATACATACGAGTCTACGGATCGGACTCTGGACGTCCCTCAAGGAGGACCTTTCCACCCTTCGAGAAAACCACCCCTACAAACCACCCCAATCCCTACCACCCACCGTATTAGCCATTCTTATGTCCAACGACGAATGCCACTGATATATCTATCTCTCTCTCTCTCTCTCTTTCTCTCTTTCTTCCTTCAGCCAAAAGGGACACCCTTCCGAGTAATCGCATTTTAAATTACCCGGCACGTATATATAGATAACCCAGCCATTTATATACGACGAATTTCTTTCAACCCCCACCATCCCCACCCCATCACCCTTTCCCTTATCCTTCTCCACCCTTAAACTCCTTTCTGCACTTCTTACGTGTGTTGAAATACCCAAACGTCGAAACGTATTCTACTATCATGGTGGATACATTCCCATTTCCACATTTCGGAGATATCTGAACTAGCCACGTTTACGTAACCAGCGTTCTTATAAATACACAACTTACGTTTGTACTTATTGTGTAATATATGTGCGCGGTTGCGTTACTCAGGACGGATCTAGGGAAAATCCTTTCGTCGACTCGAATCGATACGACGATAATATCCATGGGGGAACAAAAAAAAAGGGGGAACGAATCCTAGCCTGTGGTAACATTAATTTGTATTATATCGTACCAGTAAATACGTTCCGGTTAGATATGGCCTCGATGTTTAAATATTAGCAATTATTTTAAATAACTAGCAATTATTTAAAAATCGTCTCGACGTATTTGTTTGGGTTTGTTTGGGTTTCTCAATCTCCTCAATAGTAGTTTCGAACTCGTTTTTCAATTGAATCAAAATTTGGTGTAGTTCGAATCCAATGCTGATGAAAATAGCTAATATCGGTAGTAACCCAAACAAACCTAAACGGATAAGAAAATCGAAAATCTAGTGTTTCGTTTTCCTCTTTCATTTTGATCAAAATTACTCTCATGAATATACATTATTATTATCGTATTCCTATATACGTACCTATTATTTTATTATTTTATTACTAATAATTTTAATATTATATTTTAATTTTAATATTATTATTAGTAATAATTATATTAAAATTATTACTAATAAAATGAGTTATAATATAATTAATATAATTTATTATACATATATATACATATATATATTAAAAAAAATATATATATATTTAATTTAATTCGATTATTTAACAATAACAAAATCCTCATTAATGACATTATTATACAAAAAACTAACAATACAAACATAAACGAGAAGCGATGATAAAACCGTAGTATTCCGAGCCACTTCGTCGGAGGTACATTATATAACATTGGACTCCATATGAAGAACGTTTGGTCCCAGATAACCGTCCAAGAAGCTTTCCCTCTCGTGACTAGCGCGTCTCGTGTACGTATATACACCAACCTACAGCCTAACACAAGTACCGTTCCATATCCATCGTCTTTTTCTTCCGCTTTCTCATCTCGTTTCATTTCATCCCTCTATCGTACCGAAGGTACCCCCCGCCCTTTGGAGGATCCGCCGTCTTCCAGCATCTTCCACTGTTGCCACACGAAGACAAAACACCGACGGGAGTCCCGTCTTCTCTCTTTATACGCGAGCCGTGGAAATAAAACACTAACAAAACAGCCCCTCGCACGAGAGAAACCCACCGTTGGGTTCACCCTCCTGACGGGGACGGCCAACCCCGTCTAACAAACGAGCCACGACACCCCGCGTAATGGGAACGCTGCCTTCCACTTTTCTCGCGTGTGGGGGTGTTCCAGGACACTTGTATAGGTATATCTAGGTGTATATAGGGAAATCTAGGTATATATACGAATATATAGGGATATATAGCGATATTTAGGGATATCTAGGGATATCTAAGTATATATACGAATATATAGGGATGTTTGGGTATATATTGGGACATCTAGGTATATATACAAATATATAGAGATATTTAGGGATATATAGGGCACACACGTATATTGAAAGTTTCTGATGAACAGGAGGGCGGAACCCTCGTCACTCGGGCACGTAAAGACCCTTCGATTGAGCCCTTTCGTTGGGAGTCGATCCTGCCAGAACACACTAGCACAATTTCCTAACCCAATATGTCGGTGTTCGTTCGGACTGCCGTATATAGAGTTGGAAAACTGTTGGCGAAGCGGGGGAAGGGGTAAGAAGATGGAAGTTGGGAAGAACTTGCTTGGAGGAGAAGTAAATCCATATTTTACACCAGCACCCCCTACTTTACTTTACGTCTCTGTCTCTTTCTCTTTCCCTTTCTCTTTCTCTCCTTCTATTAGGGTGTTCCAGAGCTGGAGAGCTTCCATGACGAGGTTCCACGACACGTCCACCAGAGCGCACCTCGCTTGTTTCATTTTCTCTCCTATCCTATCCTTACTTCCTTCCAGACCTTTTTTTACCCCCTCCACTGCCTTTTACATCTATGTCGATGAAGGAAAACCCACCAGGACTACCGAACCATCAACCTGGCCAGAAAAGGGTTCAGAGCACAAACAACCCACGAAGAGATCGAATGAAAAATACAGTTGAAGAATCGATGACGATTGGGGTTGATTGGAAATTCCAATTTTTAATCTTTTTTTTTTCTTGGGGTTGGGGGAAATGAATGTTATGCTCATATTACACTTTTAATTATTATTCAAGTCCAATACCTCGATGTTGATACCTGACAGGTTTTGTAATTGACTGTAAAAATATAGTATATTTTTTTTTACGAAAAAAGAAATGCATTCGAATATCCAAGATATAAAAATATTTATAATATTTATTTTTTTTAATTAGAAAATAATTTATATTTTTCCTGAATAAATAATCAATATTATTTATAATATTTATTATTATTTGATTTTTTAAAAATAATAATTATAATACATATTTTTAATTTTAATAATATTGATTATTTATTCACGAAAAATATAAATTATTCTCCTCAAATAATAATAAATATGATATTTTTTAAAAATTAAAAAATCGTTAATCCTATTTGTCGTTGGATACGTATCGAAGGGCCTTTATTGTTAATACCACCTGACCCGACCGAGTACAATAACAGTGAGTGATTACACGTGGCTGGAGGAAATTTAATCCAATGTGCAAACAGAGTCCGAGAGTAGCCCGTGCGATACGACGTGGATGACGATGACGACGTTCCTATCCAGTTCTCCATCCCCCCCCCCCTCGCTCTTTCTCTCTCTCTCTCGCTCTCGTAGCATCCGGTTTACTTTAATCCGGAGTTAAAACAGAGGGGGATGACACTGACTGATCGTCTCGTTTGACCAAGCTGGACAGCTGGACGCGAAATGTTTAAGAGGATCGTCTCTTTTCCTCGCGTCTCTTTCCTTCTCAGTCTCAAACTGAGCCTGTCAAGCGACAACTCTCATGGCGATTCGTTAGAGCCTGATTAATTGCTGGCTTGACCCCCAATCTTGGTCATCATCATCGACCAGTATTAACGTCAATTCACCAAATCCAAAACCGTTGAAATAAAAAATTGAAACAAAAAGAAACAACGGTTTTGACGTTTTAGGGGTTGGGCTGAAGAAATGTCTAAAATTAGGGGATGAAAAAAAATAGGATTGTAGCTCAAAATCATGAAGATCAGTTCCATTATCTGCGAGCCGGAAAATAAAAATGGAAACAAAATAAAATTCCGGTTTTGACGTTTTAGGGGTTGGGGTGGAAAAATGTCTAAAATTAGGGGATGAAAAAAAATAGGATCGTAGCTCAAAATCATGAAGATCAGTCCCATCAT
>JAPYZI010001867.1:0-46397 GCA_030523105.1 Ophioninae sp. A BG-2022a | reverse complement strand
ATACATACCCCTTTGCGTTTTTTTTTGCGATTTTTCGAGTGGACTTTCCGGGAAAACTATGAGAGCTATCGATACGAATCCAACGCCATTATTTAAGTTGTGCAAAAACCTTTTCCAAACACCCCTATTGAATCTCCATAGCATAAGAGGAACTCATCCTACGATCTTTTGAAATTTCGTGATTTTTGAGATTCCGGAAAAGTGGCCTGGGAGGACGAAAAAGAGAGAGAGAGAGAGAGAGAGATAGAGAGAGAACGTGTGACGTCTTTTACTAAGTTGAACGTTTAATTGTGCCACTACTAATCGATTAGCCAGTCGATCGTCACTTGTCTCGTCAGCAATTGGGTTACCGTTTACAAAACAAAACAACAAAGGATTCTTCGTTTCCTGCCCCTGTCCATTTCCAAGATTCTTTCTTCGTTGCTTTAACAGTTGTTTCGATACTCATCGTTTCCGCAACGATCCCGAAACTTTCTTACTTCCAAAGTCACCGTTTTCCAATCTACGTAAGATCCAAGAGATCCTCGTTGGGTCTGTGTTCGACCGCAAGACACGGGGCTCGGTTAGACCGTCGACAAGGACAGCCGACTCGCCTCTGATACCCTCCGGGGTGAAACGCTCCTTGCTAGACTCACGCCCTCTTCCCCCTCGTTTCTTCTTCGTCTCGCTCGGTGCCTTTATACCGCAGGGTTACTCCGTACGCCTTTATCCTCGAATAACCATTTTCTAAAGGCCGTGCCACCAGACACCGCCCTCAGGAGAACATCGTGACCATTCATACACGTTGATCGTGACTACGAGGGAGCTCACGGTTTCCTATATCGCCGACACTCTTTGTCTTCTCTAATACCAAGCCCTGGAACGGTACACCAACCTCGATTTTCGTGTAAACCCCATTATGTGATTACCAAAGTAACCGCGAGGCTCTTCCCAATGCTATGATATCCAGCAGTGCCAGTCCCAGCCCTCCGTTCTTGTCCGATCGCCCTTCAATGTGCTTCAAACCAGGTGGACCATTCGTTGCATCAATTGTCTTGGTGGTCGCGCTGTATCCGATGCAGCATTCCCGCTCTAGGATTTCGCAGTGCGAATAAATAACGAGTAAATAAAGCAGCAAATGGACGAGAAACTGTGAATGCACGAAAGCCGCTCTCTAATTGAAACGAGCAAAGAATATGAGACGCCAGAAGCATCTTGTCCACGGGTGGGTCAAAGCGCGTTGCCTTGTTGTTCGAATGAAACATGTGAATACCATCTCCTAATTAACGAAGTAAATACAATATTAGCCGTACATACATAGAATAATAATTAACAAGGAGTAGAAAGCGACAGACAACAGTGCTGGTTTGCGTTTTCACTGGAGCAAGAGTAGCACGAAAACGGTTACCACCTTTGTTGGCAGAGTTTACCCTCTGTGGTGGACGTTTTGCCATTGTAGGTGTACGGGGACCCGAGACGACACCAGCACTTCGGCGTATCTCGAAGTTCGATGTTTGCTCAGCTTGATTCATACCCCCTTCGCCAGGACTGCCCCCGGCAAGCTTCACCGGGGCTCTCGATTCTCCCTAGGCTCTTCTGTACGTGTACCTTCCGCCATACCCTCGGCTACATCCATTCGCCCCATCCAGTTCACGGTATGCCTAACGCGTGTCCCATCCCTTTTCTCTCTCCACTCTCCGGCCTCGACGAACCTTACGGCTATCCGCTCAGGAACACCCTCGCGCAAAAAAGGTTCGCTACAAGGTGCGCGAATGATAGAGTTTCGCGAAATAAAACAACAGCGAGTCGAGGACCCTAGTCATTATCGTAATCGACAGGATTCTACATTGCTTCTCCATCGTTTCCTCGAATTGATCCGATTGGTTCTCAATCGCGAGCCTTGTGAACGGGTGACTTGATTTTTAGCGCTCACTTTCCGCTAGTTGGTTCTGAGATAAAAGCATCCCCGTACGAATAGTCCAGGGCAGAGGTATCTCGCGGTAATCCTTTGGATGAAACAGTCCCGGTTTCCGTTGGCCGACGTAGAGCTTGAGGTACGCGGGAACCGACCATCCCTACCGACCCCATCGCTGGCTCTCGCGCCGAGTTTATACAGGCGAAAGGGATAGGAAGAGGGCGGTAGAAGTTGAGAACGGAGAGTCTCTCGTGGCTTTGCCAAGAACAATATTCGCATAACGCAGGTCCGAAATAGCGAGGACTCACGGTCGTTCGTACTGAAATTGCGGAGGTCCGCTGACGGGGCGGACTTGGATATGCGGAAAGGGTATGGCCGAGACGGGAGCTGCCGGTTGGATGTGGAAATGCGATTCAGCCACGATTAGAACCGTTAGTGATTTGAATTTCTAACGTAGCGATATTTTGTTAATTGCTGTTATCATCATTCATCGATATTGTATCAGACTCGATGTTGCTAATCCAGTCTTCCAAGTTTCTGATTGTTGGATAAGGAAGATGAAGGAGTTTGGTGGCATCGCTGTTTCCAAATGTGCGCGCGATAGAGTCGACTGATGGTGTACGCGAGGATGGAACCTTATTCTTGGGTGGCCTCGTCGCGCCTTGGGTTCGCGATACTCTGCCAAATACGGCGGATGGAAAAGGAGTCGGAGGAAGAACAGATGGTAGGTCGAGTTACGACGAACTGGAAGAAAGGTGCCGGCTTAATTTGAGATAATTAAGGAGTGCCAATTATAAGTTGACGATCTTCCGGCGCGAATGGAAGGAGAGAAACGGAGTTCGGGAACTCGTAGGTACGAAGACAAACGTCGCGATGAGGCGACACCGAGCTCGGAGTGTTTTTGCAATCGTTGTTTCCGCGTAGAAAGCTCTGTTGGTCTTCGCTCTTGACGTTCACCCTCGCTCGAATCTTACATCTCGAATATTTCAGCCTCTCGACTTTCCGCTGTAAGACGAAGGCTATTTACACGATTTTCCCAAATCACGACTGTTCAAACAATCATTACGACCATCATAATGAGGATATTTCGCGCTCGATCAAACCGGTATTAATATTGATATTAAATTCCGTGCAAGCTCTTCCAACAGTCACTCCTCGCAAGGAACGATGAAATTAACCTCGCACAAGCCGGAGCGAGTTTCAGGTTCAAGGCAATAGTTAGTCCCAGGCTGGATTGAACGGTAAATCATTTGGAACGTCGATCACTACTTTAGCCAATGCTCCGCTTAAATCTGGAATGCTAACAAGCAAAGTTCGAATTGTCGGAATAACGAACAAACTTGCTGATCGATTGCGAACAACCGCGAGGTGGTCCCTACCATATTCGTGACCGGTGTTAACCGTGTTGCGAACACGATTCTCCATGGACATGCGATCAACCTGGATGGGTCATTTCCTCGTTACATCGGCCTCCGATCGTTTTTCGAATGTAACGGTCGAACGTCGAATTGAATAACGAGCACATCAGTATCGAATCTAGGATCACGAGCACATCGAACACTGAAGCGGTACGATGATCCAGAGAAACACAAATTTTAGTGATTATTTTGCTTCGGTTTGGATTTATTCGAGAAAACGGTAAGAAGTCTACGACGAGCGGTATTGGTCGGAATTGTTAAAAAATAAAGTGGAACATCGATATTTTTAACGCGTCCGTGAATTTTCATTTTCACAGCGTTGACACGGAGAATCGTGACTCTGCACACGGATGGATCTATATATCGTGACGCTAATTTTTCCAAAAACTCTGGCAAAAATATGCGTTACTCGAACCGAGAATCTTTTCGTTCTCGTAGCCAGCCAAGGTAATAATACAATTTGTGGAAGTAAGTGCACGGCGAGGCCATTCGTCATTGTCAGTTGTCGGAGTTTGGTGCTTCACCGGTGTACGGTATACGGCCGCTCTACACCCGGACCGAAGCGTCCTTGTTTTTGTATGCTTTTAGAAATATTGTACGAGAGACTCTCGTTGTATACCTCTTCTTCGGGTACTTCCTTCTACGCATTATCCTTTATCCTCTTAACTTTCCTCCGATCCATTTTTCCCATGATAATGCACGAGTTCGCTCACTCGCCCCCGCGCGTTTCTCTTACCAGTGGAATCCTTTTTTCAATATATATTTTCGCTAGCATTAAAATTCAAAGTTCCAAGAATATCGCGTACGAATATTTCAATAAATTTGGCTGTTTCATCGGAGAACGGATAAAAAGCATCAACAAGCATTTCGATAGAATTCCAATCGCACCACGCGCAATTAACGGCCCGTGTAAAAAAAATAACTACACGTCGCGAGCAATAAATAAACGGTTCTTTCAAAGCCCTCTTGACACCTCCGTCGATAGACACGGGGATTTTATTTGTGGACTCTCCGACGGTACGTTATAGTTGACGCGTACAACAAATCGTACACCGAAACGGCTCAAGCCGAAAACCGATTCGATACAACGACGATTTCTCTCTCGCTGTGTACACTGGTGCGTTCGTACCGTAACGACCGGCTGAACGATACATGCATTTTTATACGTGCACGTGTAGCGGATATTTTTTTTCATCGTCCAACCCCTAGGGTCTCGTTCGCAACACTGATCTCCAATCTCGTCTCGGTCGGTGGCGTTTGCCAGGGAGTGGAAAGCCGAATGTGATATCACTTGCCCAACATCGAACAGGACGATATCCGTCATCGAACGTCGCGCGTGAACCGTTCCCGGGAATTGAAATATACGCGGCGACATCTCCACCGATCGTATCAGAAAAAGAAGTATCTCTCGATGTATTTGATTTTCCTTCGCGCACCGATCGATATACGCGTGCGGAGTAGAATCGCGGAAGTGGCCCACCAAACGCATCGAGAATCTTCACCGAAAACGTGATACACCAAAAACCATCCAACCGGATTTGAGAAACCGTCTAACGAGGGTCATGCCGCCGGACTCCTCTCACGATTGCTACTAAAAAATAACCCTAAACGGTGGATCGTCCGGAGTACGGAGAAAGCTGGAATGACCATGGTACGATGGACTGTAAAAGATCCGGAAGGGGTTGGTCGTCCAATTCGTGAGATCGGATACCCTCGGTAAAGCGAGCCCGCATGGCTCGCCAGATTAGGTCGAGAGGGTGGCGGCCGAGTGTATTTCGTAGACGGGGTCGTCCTTTATACTATATATATATATATATATCTTACACACGTATCATCTGCATACGAGTTATACGTACGAACGAAATAAGCAGACATAATCCATACCCGTATGTGGCGACGAGTCGAGAGTCACCTTGTTTCGAAATGCCGTACGATAAACGTAAATTGAGATAGTGGCCAAGAGCCTCCGCAACGCGATGTGGATATTATCCCCGATCCTGGTTATGGTTAGCCGTCGTTTATAACCCGACAGCAACGGCGCTAGAACCAAAACCCGCCGCTGGTGTTATGGCACAACTGTGTCCCATCTCGGGTAACTCTTACCCCTCCAGGCCCCTGGCCACCCTCGTTCGGTCGCTTCTTTGTCTTCCTCGGAGCGTCGTTAAACGCGAATAGCCGCAACGACGTTGCGCCGAATATCTTTATCTTTACGATGGACCAATGTTTTTAATTTCATCGGCGGTTTATGCCACACGGGGAAACGCGCGAGTTCGGAGGTGCCTACGGCGGTCGACCGTCGCGAGCCTGCTGTACTCGTTTTCTCTTTACGCATAACCAAGTACAAGATACTTCGATCGACTGCGACAATCGTTTAATAATTTATCATTTCGGTATACACGGTTAGATACGTTTTACGTTAATTTTTATCTCGGAGACGTCGAAGACTTCCTTGTATCTTCTCCGTTAAAATATTTACCGCTTGAAATTCCAACGACGTATGCCGTAACGTTGTCCACGCGTACCTCGATGTCCTTGCTTCCCTCGTCGTAAAGGATCCAGCGTCTTCGCTGTTGCAAAGAGTCTCGTTCGTTTGATGGGCCGTCTTTCGCGCGCGCGCTAACGCTGTCCCCTGATACCACGAGAAATTTGACATTACGGAACGCGACGTAAACTTGCACACGCACGCGTCGAGTATGACGGATACTTTGATGACGCGCGAGATGGGAGTTTCAAGAAAATTACAATATTCTTCACGCTCCCAATGGCAAGGAAAATTGGAGATACCTCCGAAGATTGCTCCGACGAGATACGTCGCGGACCGAACGTAAAGATACGTTCGTATAATGAATTCAACCGACGAGCCAATCCCACGAATGCATCGTCTCTTGGTTCGAGGGAGAAACGAAGTTTCCGGCTGAGCCGAATTATGCATATCGAGTCGAGGGGCACGATATTCGTAACGCGCGAGGCTACAAGTAGCCCGGATATGGCTCGTCAAAATCCTGCGACACGACGATGCACGTACGAGCGTCGTACCGGGATGATTCTCAAATTCCTCGTCTGTTCTAGCTCTGACGAATAATGACGTTACGATTCAACGGTACGCCCCGTCGTCTGCGTGGCTAACCAAATCTCCTGCATCACGAAATCACTCCGTGCACGTCTCCTTCCATTTCTGCGCGAACATCCATCGATTTGCATATGATATTTCTTCGTCAACCATAAATTTGAGTCTTCCGCTTCTCTTTTGCCGCGCAGTCGATTCGAACGGTAACTTTTGTTAATAGAGTTCGCGTCGATGGTTCGTACGACGTTATCATACGCCGCTAATTTTACTTCCGCTCGGATTCTTGTCCAGAAGTTGCGAAACGTCGATCGAGTTTCGATTACTCCCGAAGATTCTGTTTTCGTGTGTATTCGTCAAATGTACGCCGATGTACAAGGGATGTACGTTGAACGTCGTTTTACTCGCGAGAAGTTCCGGCTTCGAGCTGGGAAAGCAGACTCGAGGACAGAAGCCCGAAGGCAAGAAAACTTTATGGAAATTAGTATCGTAAAACTTTCTCAGTTATTATCTTCGGTGGATGAACCTAATTTCCTAGAGCGGAAGGGGGATGCGCGAAAAGAAAGATACTAACGACTCAATTTGTTTTAATCGTAAACCGATGCCTCTTTCCTCTCGTCTACTTTGCTCGACGTTGCTACCAGCAGCAGCAGCAGCAGCAGCAGCAGCGGTAGCAAAGAAGGTCGCGGATTTGCGTGAGTAGTTTTATAAAAAGAAAAACTTCTCGAATACTGCTCAAGCCGGGATAAAGAGTACGCGAGTAGATTGGATCGCCTCTCGTGGAAGAATGACGCCCGTCGCGGTGGTTTCGTAAATCCATCGTCGTTGATCCTTCCCTGAAAGGACAATGAAAAAATAAACGGCTGATGGTTTTGCGAGCAGCCGGGACTCGATTCCCGTGTAGTCCGTAGCGTACTGATCCTTTCGCTGATTGACAATTTCGAAAAAACAATTCAGCAGTGGAGTCAGAGGAAAGGCGAATAAGTTTGAGCATAAGCGCTAACGGAAAGTAAAAATAATGGTGAAACGATGCTACGAATGACGATGGTGATTTATTTGTGGTAAATAAACACGTGAGCCGAGATAAAAAAAAAACACGGAGAGACAGAGAGAAAAGAAAAAGGACAAAGGAGATCCGGCCAGCCTCCGCGGCTGAAGGTCGCGGACATTTCGAAATCCCGAAAAAGAAGAAAATTGTGAATAAAATGAAAAAGCTGGAGGAGAGAACCCCCGAAAGCGTCGAGATGAGGAAAAAGTGGGAAAAGTGAGGGGATAGGAGTCGGAGGACCAACGAAGACAGAAGAAGAGAATATGCGAAGAGGATCGCGAGGGTGAGGGTGCTCCGCCCCGCAAAATATGGCGAGATTCGGTAGGACGTGATTGGGTGACGGGAGGAACTCGCAGCTCCCAAGCCAAGACATTGGTGTGCCCTGCTACCGTGCACCCCTTTTTCAACCCTCTGTAGTTAACCCTCTCCCGCGCACACACGATTTCCTCTTGCGTATCCTCCCTCTTTCCGCTCGCCCTCCGTCCTCTCTGTTCCTCTCGTTGAATCAGACACGATCATCTCGCACTTTTCGTCTCGACGACCTACCTCGATCCTCGAATCGCGCCGCACGATCTTCCACTAACTTCTCAAAACTGCCAAACGTGCCAAATATTTCGTTCTTATTTTTGAAACCGTGGATACTTCCTGTAGCACCGGTTGCTGCTCACCACGTGCACCCATCGTATTCGCGGTTCGGTACTTTGGGGTACGTCACGCGGGTGATCGATTACCTCAGCTGGGTTCTTTTCGAATTGGGCCCTGTACGACGTAAAGAGCTTAATCGTGTCTCCAGCCGGAATATTGGGAAGTTCGAAGAGACGCGGTGTAGACCCGTGGCGGAAAAAGCAGAGAAAAGCTTGAACCGAAGGACACGGTACGACGAAATTGCCTCGTGCCGTATAATGGGGCGAACCTGGCGCGTTCGCGAGGGCTTCATCCAGGCACTCGGCGAACCAAAGCTCGATCGTTGAGTGGTGGAAACTCCGTCAACCGAGACACCTCAACTGCACGATTGCTCGTTTCACCGATGTCACGAAAAAAAAAATAAATAAATAAATAAACTGGCTCTTTTAAGCCGATCGAAAAGCGGTAGAACTCGAGGTGAATCGTCGGAGGGTGGACCAGAGGTAACCGCTTCCATTCCCAATGGCTCGGACCCCTTCGTATCGGTCACCGACCAAGAGACGTCCCACCGTCGGAAGTTTCAGTGGCGGATCAAACGATCGAGCATCCATCAAAGTTCAGACGCTCGGGGTGGCGAGTGACGGAGGGTGTGTGTTTACGAATGCGCGCGGGTGGGCGGGAGCGTGTGTGCGAGCGGCAACCAAGTTGGTACACGCGGTATATCTTGTTCGGTGTTCACTGTACCGAATGATCTTCTCCTTGCTCGTCCTCTTATCTCCTCTCATCGTCCTCCCACTTGTATATTTGTATCGCTCATCCATGCAGATGCTCAGCCGGATAGGCACGCTCGCCGTAGCGCGTTGGCCCTTTGCGAAACATTTCTAGCGGCAGGCCAGGTAGAGTTACCTTCTCAGTACCTCGGCGCATCCCCCGAGGAGTTTCGGAGTTACCCCACGAGAGATAGGCAAAGACCCCCAAAACTCTTCGACAACGCCGGAGGTTGCTCCGTTTAGAGCGCGCGGTTGGGTGTCTCCGAAAATGCGGCGAGCCGTCTCGCGAGAGATACCACGGCCCGCGGTCCCTCCCGTAACCGTTGTACGATTAATCCTATCAAGGAGCGTGGCCCTTGATGTCGCGTTTCTACGTCCCCCACGGTTCTGTTCTTACGCGACAGGAATTTTCTTCGCGCAAAGTTGTCAACGAGATTCCTGCCTTTTCACGCGTAGCTCGGATATTCCCCGGGCGGCCGACTCGGCGAATCGATCTCTCGTTGTCGTTTCGTCGAATCAACCGGCCATGGCGATTCGACCGTCGCTCCTATTTTTCGTTCGGAGCTCTCGCGGAACCTTGCCGTCTCCGATTCCCGGACCGCGCGAGCACAACGGAACCCATAAAAATCGCTCGAGGGAAATTCCGAAAATGTTTGCAGAGGAGTCCTCGTCTCGGTTGGTGACGCGTCAAAGATGCACGGATAAAGTGGAGCGACGCGGCAAGAACTCCGAGTGCCGTTGGTGAAGATTCGCAAAAAACAGGGATGCTCAAGACGGAGGGTGAAGAAAGATAAAACGTACGTTACCAGGGGGATCGAGACATCCGGGGACGCGGGAGCGGGGAAGACGAGCGGGAAAAACTACCGTCAGCCGTGTGCCTCTCCAGGCGGAATGGAAACAATTTTTACACGGGCTTCTTGAAACGTTTCGAATTATTGTTATCTCAGGGGCTTCCCGTTGAAACAAAAACCCGAATTGAATCATTCGCGAATGAAATTGCGTTTCCCGCGCACTCCACGAGAATTACGTTTCCACCAGGGCTCGTACGTTTTTCGTTAAAACGATTCGCGAAACATCCATTTGACTGTTCAAACGTGTATCGACAACGATGAAATCGCCGTGCTTTCCCGCTACACCCGTGACATCTTCCATATTTCGAACGCGTTTTCGACCGAAGATAAAAGCTGGTTGTTTTTTAAACGCATCTTTTTTTTTTTCGAAACGCCCGAACGTTTCCTAAATAATGGAGAACGCGAGAGGGACGGAGAGTGAGATAAAGGGAGGACGGAGGATCCCATTTATCATCCGATAATTATTTATCTCCGAGGATCGGACAATTTTAACATTTTGCCAGAGCCAGTTTCATCGCGCCAACTTTTCATACAAAGTTCTATCGATGTTCGAGCGATAAATCGAGGGTAGCCGGTATACGCGATGTTCAAGAGTGGGCGGACCACCGCGCCCCTTTTACCAATTTGATGCTACTGCTAATGCGGTATGGCAGGATACACACGGGCCGTCAATCTCGCGAGAATTTATCTCGATCGGGCTTCAACACGGGGGTTAAACCTCGCTCTCCCCGATCAACCCCCTCGCTGGCACTAGCCTCCCTCCGTCCCTGCCGAGAACGTTTTCGCGCCCTCGAAAATCTTGTCCGGCACAATCGTGTCAACAGCAAATCGATGGTAAAAAATGAAGCCGCGGTGTTAATTCTGGTTACACTGACCTCACACCCCGGGTCGTGTACGAGAGACGAGGATCAACGAGTATACATCGTGAAAGTGGTTCTCACCGGCAGCCACTCTTGATCGGTGTGACGCGCGTTGATGTTGATGTCGGCGGTTCGGTGTATAAGTACATCGATTTGCTGGTACAGCCGGAATGCTGAATACAAAAAGCTCTACCGACCCACCCTTCCTGCCTCCGGCCTCTCTCTCTCTCTCTCTCTCTCTCTCTCTCTCTCACTCCTGATTCATCCTTTGATTCGTGCGAACGATCGTCCGTCGTCCTCTGTTTCATTCTGTTGCACCGCCACCGCCAATGAAGGGGGTAGACACCGGGGAACGGGTTCTCCACCGTTCCGTGATGGACCATAGAGGAGTATCGACAGGCAGTGTCCATTAAAAAATCACGCGAACGCATAAAGATCGAACAGGCTGGGTGGTAAAATGTTTTACATATATTCGTATGCGGACAAACGCGTTTATATGAAAATAATGTATGTTTTATCGCTCACGTATGAGGGCTTTCATGCGGAAAATGACTTGCCTATGAAGTCCA
The DNA here is from genome assembly GCA_030523105.1 of Ophioninae sp. A BG-2022a. Taxonomy (NCBI): domain Eukaryota; kingdom Metazoa; phylum Arthropoda; class Insecta; order Hymenoptera; family Ichneumonidae; species Ophioninae sp. A BG-2022a. The sequence continues at coordinate 35,299 of JAPYZI010001867.1, read as the reverse complement.
CTGTTTTTTGTTTTGTTTTTTTCTTTTTTTTTTTTGTTCAGTGTTCGTTTATTTGCACTTTTCGTACGCGTGGTACTCGTTCACGATCAGGTATCGGAGGGAATTCGATATTTGTGAAGTTACGTGGTAAGGATACGAAGCGTCTGGGCTGAAAACAATGTTGCTTCGGACGGTTGGACGGACATATTTTTCCTTCGGCACTTTTCAGCACGGCCAATTTTTTAAATAAACATTTAAGTGCGCGTTTTTTTTTTTTTTGCGTTAATGGATAGTACTCGCAGCGATAAATTGAATGTCGGCTGGAGCAACGCTCAAGACGACTTGGCACGAAATGTTCGGTCCACGGGCAGCTCGTAGCTAAATTCGCGATGGTAACTTCGCGTAATGGAATTATTTGGGCAATGATACATCGCTCGAGAAAGCTCGCTGTGTATCTCCATGTACATCCGAATCGTACCAAGCGAGAAACAGATTAACGTTGGTCAGAGCCGGGGAGAATCTTTTACCGTTTCCAGTAAATTTATCTGGGTCGCCAGGGAGTTAATCCGGAAATGCAATCAGAAGTCATAATCGACTGCGCGGCGGGAAAATCGATGGGAAAACGCTGGAGAAAATGTCTTTTAGGAATTTACGCTCGATATTTTCCGCGTTGGTGGGACGAGCCACGGGAATAAAAAATGGAGTAAAATTATAGTCCCGAGGATGGAGGTAAAAAATATTAATATATCGTTCGGATCGTGATAAGATAGAGGCCAGCTGGCTTTGAGCCGGATTTCCGGTTGTTTCGTTCTGTATTCCACTTTGTCGTACCGTTCGCATGATGAATGCAATCCTGACTAGAGGTATAATCATTTTCAAACGATATTTGTTTCCCTATCGTATTCGAGTGTTCGAAGTACAGAGTTTTAATGCAAAAGCGAAGATGCTCACGACGCGTCACTCGCCCAGCTTTGCTCAAACTTTTTAAGCTTTATGAATAATTAATATCCAATCTTCATTCTCGTCTTGCCCTCAAATTCACTCCAGCGTTTTCTGGAGTACCCGCATTGTGTGGCTGTATACGGACGACGTACAATTTTAAGAACCGTCAGTTTCATCAATCAGTATTTTTCCAAAAATTATTTCCAGGGCCTTTCAAAATATCCCTAGGCAATACAGAGATTACTATTTTGAAGTTTCACATTGATACGCCAACATGAAACTTTCAAAAGACACATGTGTACACATGTGTCTTTTGAAAGTTTTTTTTTGTAAATTTTTTTTGTACATTAAAAAAAAAACTTTTTTGCCGATACATAAATGCACTGCAACAACTTTATATCCTTCTGTAACTACAGTACCCAAGCTTTTTCCTACGCAGCCCTCAAGAGCTGGAAAACTTTTAACTGGATACATTACCTGCTTGACTTGCTACGTTTCAACCGCCTCGGTTCAATTAACTGTCTTTAGCATTTTTTTTTTAATCGATGTCTTCACTGCTTTTTCACGTTGTACATTTTTATTAACTTTTTGCATAGTCTTTAATGTATTTTTAAAAATAATTTTAAATATACTCGTTGATGACTTCGTTGCTCCGGTCGTCCGGAATGCTTCGAGTGTCGCGATGATTAATGGTAATGGTACGAGAATGTATCGGGTCGACGAATAAAAGTTTTTGACTTTCCATAATGGACGTCGTTAAAACTCGCAAATGCGAAAAGCACGCGGGTGCGAAGACGATGAAACTGCGAATACAGAAGTTACATTTTTTTTTTTTCACTACTTTCAGTTGAATCGAAAGTGTTGAGATATTTATGAAGCACTAGAAAATTGTTCGCTGAGTACTTACTTTGAAAAAAAAAAAAAAGAAATCGAGAAAAATAGTTTCCTCGTTTCAGCCACGCTCGACACTTTTTCGCCATTGCGTTTGCAAATGAATTTTCGAAACTTCCCTCGGATCACCCGCTGGAAATATTGTTGTTACGAGGAAAGTACACGTCGCGATATATTATCGGGAATTTCGAAATTAGATTTCGTCATGAAGGGGTCCGAGAAAACTTGGGTGCGGGTTTCAGGTTGTTTCCAGTATTTGCGGTGAACGGATGTCAGTGATTAATCGCTAGATCCAGGTGTCCCCATTAAATCCTTATAGGTATACGGTGAGACTGAAAAACATCGATAAAAGTAAAAAGGAGAATAAGAAGACTCAGTACCCGATGAGAAGGGATTACGAATTTGTTCCGATCAGTGAACGACACTGTTTTCCCATTTATTTGTAGGATTGGCAGCCATACCGGAAAACGAAAGAGGGCGAAATCGGTACGTAAGAGAATAAAATAAAAACGTACGGACCACCCGGAGGAGCCGTCAAGACGCACTCTAGCGGAGGGTTTCAAAGTTATACGGTTTATTCGATGGAGCCGCGCGCGTGACCAGCGAGCCAAGAGACGACAAATTTTCGTCCCTCACTGGTGTCTTATCGGGATGATTTTGTCCAATGCGCCAGGGAACTACCGGATCCACATACACGCAAACACACGCACGCGCGCGTGCTATGATTCTTCGTTGTGGCAGAATTTTGTCCACGTTTTGACCGTTGTCGGTTTTGGAGGACACGCTACACTCGCGTTCTGATTAAATTCTCCAGGAATTTAGGTGATTCTTCGTTGATTCGATAGAAGGTATTTCATAGCCGAACGGTCACCGATAACAGGCAATAAGGCCGTGTCTTCTTTTCTACTCCCTCGCGAGGTTTCGATCTGTAAGCAATACCGTGAAAGTTGCCCGAGTCGAAGACTCGGGTGATGAGACCGGAGTCGGTAGGTTTGGAAAGTGACGGAAAGCGATGAGACGAGAGGGATGGATGAGGGCGGGGCAGAGAGATTCTCTACATTCCTGTTCAACATCAACAGCGCAGTCCTCTTCCGTTCTTTTCTTTCGCCGTCCCTTCTCCCGCTCGCAACTTCACCATCGTTCTCTAACGTTGCTTTTGCGCGGTAGTTTGCTCCAACATCGTGTTCTCCAACGACACGTACTGACCAATTAAATCGGCAATGACTCGAGTGTATTCGTGTGCGAACGCCCGTGCACTGCCGAGAGGCGAAAACACGACGCTCACTCCCAGGCGTTCCGAAGTGCCGAAGTGAATAATTCAATACTCGTTATCACGTGGATTCGCGGTTCCTATATTGCTCTTTCGTTATACGGGAGTTCAGAAACTCACGCTTGGAAGAAAGAAATATTTCTATCGGACGAAAAGCCCAACAATGATGATTGTAACGGTAATAATTATGACGGAACGACCCTGGCGTCATCAGGAGGGATATATTTTTCGTTTTTATACGCCAATCAATATTATTCATCCGACAATTACGAATTATCGGCTCGAGGTAACTAATTACACTTTCCGACGACGTTTCAAATGAAAACGCAACGGAAGATGCCTCGACTCGTGTCCACAGACGTTTCATACCAAACAGGAAAACCCGCAACGAGAAAATAAGAAAAAAAAAGATCCGCCGGAGCTTTTAATTGCCGGATACTCTCGACGCGTTGTTCGATGTGTTTAATTTAAGGACTTCAAAAGGAAGAAACGAAACGAAAAAAGAAGAAAAAAAAAAACAAACAGATAGATAGAAGAATGGAAAGGTAAAAGCCAGGAATGAATTTTCGCTCGAGTTTCGTAATTGGATATTGTCCGGTCGAATTAGAGTTTTAATTTACGTAGATTCGAGCGTGGCGCAAGCGGTCTGAGTGCTCTACAGTCTGGCCCTCGCGTAGACGGTATGTGCATTTCCCGTATCGTCCATAGGTATACCATCGCTGCACTCTTGCGTTTCATTCGTGCGTTCTCTCTTTCTCTCGCTCTCTCCCTCTCGCCCTTCCTTTCGCATGCACACGCGACCCTTTATCATCGTTTCGAGCTCGCAGCGTACGAGGGTGAGCGTCGAGAACCGGGTCCATTGAGAGTCCGGGGTCATCCGCATCAACTCGCAATCTGATCTCCGTGTCGTTTGCAAACTCGTTGCCTCGTGCAACCAACACACGCGCGGACCGAGCCCCAACCGTTCTCCGCTTCTCCGTCGTCCACGCGTACGTGATGCAAACTCCGCTCGACAGGCAAAACCGACAAATTTTCATTTTAAAAAAAATTGACGCGAAAGCTATAAAGCCGTTCGTTGGGACATCGCAGCCTGGAGGCTAAGCTCATCCGTTCAACTCGAGTTATGTAGTTGTCCGGCTAAAACACGGCGAGGGTCTCGTGCGGTTAACGCTCAGAAATTAAGAGGACGTATATACGTGTATATACGCGCCTACCGACATATACGGATACGTATATTCGACCATCTCTACGTGTACGTATATAGAAATTGGCGAAGGGGCAGTTTCACCGCTCGTTGAAATATGCTGACTTTTACGGAGCGGAGACTCCATCTCGGTAACAGAAGGTGCGAGACAGGCACCCGGGGATATTCGGTAACATCGTCGTCCCGGCTCTCCCTCTCTCTCTCTCTCTTTCCCTCTTTCGCTCTTTCTCTCGTGAACCAAACGGGGCTCCATACGGTGCGCCGATAGTGGCTGAAGAGCAGCGAAGAGAGAGAAGGGAGAGAACGACGAAGGGCTGCCGGGGAAGAAGGCGAAGGGTGGCGAGAGGGGGTGGGAGAACCGCCACTGGAGAAGGACCCGAGACCACAAAGGCTGATGCGGTCGAGGCTCAATTTTACCGAGCAGACGTGTCCTCGACAATTACCGAACTTTTAAAGTCTGAAAGCCATGGCTGCACCCTCACCCCTCAGGGATCTCGCTCGCACCCCAGTGTTGGAGCGTCGGGGGTGCCTGGACTTACCGTTCGGTGTCTCCGCTTGTGTGTGGCTGTAAGGATACCGCGTCTGCGGAGTCGTTGTATGACCATCACCGGAGCCTCCATTGTACGTGAGTTCCCGAACGGTGCGAGGACTGCCAGGGAAAGTGACATAAAAAAAAAAAAAAAAAACGGGCATCGACTGGCCGATGACGCGAGACACGAAAGGGAGAGTACAAACTGCTGTGGAAAAGACGCACGCGGCTGCGGGATTTTTCGTGCAGGAATTATTCGGGGAGTTTCCGAAGCATTCCGAAGCCTATTAGTAGCTGATTCGGTTAAAGAGCCATCGAGTCACCGAAAAATTACCGAGAAGATCGAAAAGGGGCTCGAACGAAGATCGAGAACACCCAAGTTACCCAACTAATCGAGGAGTCTTCCAAGTGTTGTCTGCATTAGCCTGGTTGGTGGTAATAATAGTACCTCGAACCCCGCACCTCCCTTTTGCCCTTCAACTTTTCTTGTCGGGCAAACGCTCCCTCCCTTTCCTTCCCTGGCCCTCGTCCTCTCCCCCTCCTCCTCCATCTCTGACGTGTTGGCTGGTTTCGTGGATACGCCATCACCCCCTCGGGCTGGATGCTTGTATATTTCGTAGTCGGCGGCCGTGTTGCCGTGTACCCTTCACGGTACGCTCGCTCAGGATACGTTGTACGAGTACCGCTTCGGTAACTGTCCAAATATGCAAATATATTCATTACGTCGCTCTGGCACATCCCCTAGCCTCCGGGTTTTTCTCCCGCGAGAAACCCTGGAACGACCAACACCTGGACGTTGCAAAAACATCGACCGATAGCGCGGGGCTGAGCCCACTTTGTGTCCAGCGAGATATATCCTGTGTATAGGACCTTTCGCGTATCGGTGAGATCCGAGATAAACGGGTCTAACAGTGGTGCTATCAGTTTCTATAACGTTCTTCCCGTGGGTTATGTGTACAAAGCGCAAACCCTTCTCAACGTAAAACGATGCGATCGTACAATAGAAACGTAAACAATAACACTCGCCGAGCCTTTATCACCGGTGTCTTCTCACCCGAATTCGAGACCAGATAAATTCCGTTGGCAATATCAGCCGGACGGTTCTTTTAGGAGATGTTTACGAGTCCATTTTGAATTTTTATTTCTTCAGTTCCCGTAACTCTCGGAGGGTATTCATGACTCGTTCGTACTTGGTTAATCTAATCTGGTCTAACTCTCGTAGCGCTCGTGGCTGCCTTAATAGCACCACGGAGCACCCGTGTTTATTTTATTTGGAAGTATCAACGCGGAACCCAATTTTTTAAATAAATGTACGTTTTTTTTATTTAAATAAATGCGATGTAAAAGATACTCCCAGTATACCGAACCGTCCATGATTGCACACGGTCGATTCAGCGGCTTACCTATTCGATATTAGGGTGTCGAAATTGGAAGAAATTGCTGGAGCCTCTTTTATAATATTTTGGATACCGTCTTTAAAACCATTATTCGTTGTCGGAACGTTTCGTCTTTCGCTTTTAGACATCACGCGGAAATTGTATTGCGCTGATCGTCAATGGTCCGTCACAAAAGCCGGTCTGATGAGTACCTCGATAAAAGTAAAACGATAATCACGGACCGGAAACAATTGTATTCACTCAACTCCAGCTTTACCGGTGAATTTTCTCGATATCGGATTTTTTTGTTATTGAATAGTGAGCTCAGGGATTGGAAATGCGGGAAAGGGGATGCGGAGAGGGAGGAACTAAGAGTCTTATCCTATCGAGTCCTCCTACCGATCTTCGACGGACCCACCGAGGTGACACTAATAAGGAAGTTTGGCGAACAATTCGAATTCGAGAAGAACGAGTAGAACCAGTGGAGGAACGAGGCGAAGGAAAAGCCGTTTTCTAATTGTAGTAACGGTTGGATCAGGACTGGTCCTTACCGAACACGACATTTCAGTTTCCAATACACAAAACCGGATTCCCATCAAACGTACACGAGTCTATGATGTATACACAGATTCTTGCTTGGAGTATCGTCGATTCGCGCGTACTCGCGAACCCGTGTACATTTTATTATTATTTATACGTATACGGATGGGCATGTATACGTGTGTACGGAAATTGTGAGTTTCTACTCACTCTTCTCAGTATGCTAACTCTCGAACTATACGACCCGGGTAACACGACAACGAGACGGGAGCGAAGTTTCTCGATTCGATTTCCGGCGTACAGGCTGTCGCCAGGCATCTCGAATCCACTTGGAGCCCCTTTTTTCCCTTCTCGCTCTCTCTCTCTCTCTCTCTCTCGCTTTCATTCAACACAACCGTACAGTTATGTTTTATACATTTGAAAATCAAGGGAACGGTGAGATCCGACATTGATTTCCAGATTCCGATTTAGATAAGAGAGCGCTCGTGCATCGTGTATAGGGATAGGTAATGGCACGAGTCGAGATTATCTTTTTTTAATGCTTCCACTGTACGTAAAACGAAGGAGGAAAAGCTCGGGACTTCCGCACTTTTTCTCGTTTAGTTTGCACTCGCATGATCGCCAGCGTTCAGCGTACAGCCGTTTTCTAGGATATACGGCGAGACTCCGGTTTTTTTAAATAATTGGAGGTTAGAACTGGAAAAAGTTCCGGGGGAGATTTGCGGCTCGAGCGAAAAAAATCAAGCAGGTCGAAAATTGGGGTCTCACTGTTGACTGTTCACCCAGTAGCTGGCTATGAAGGAACGGTACACGCGAGGCGAAGTGTACAACAAACGCACACCCCGTCCCTGTCGGGTTCTAGTCCTTTAGCTTTCTTCATCTCCGTTGCTCCCTTGTCTCTTTCTCTCCCTTTAATTTCTATTCATATCTAGCCAAGTCACCTGCACACGAGTGAACCTGGCAAGCGCAGACGGCTACGAAAAGAGAAACGAGAATAGGGGGTGGAAGTTCAGGGTATAGAGAGAAGCAAAGACTCAGTTTGAGGGGAAAAGTGCATACACGGCGTATGCACGAGCGCGCAAGGTACGAGTGCCGGTTGTAGAGGCAGAGAAACGGAGAAACCGGCTCGAGTTTAATTTTTTAACTGCCTCAAGCGTGGTGGTAGAAAGTTCGCTGAATCCCTTCAGAGAGCTCATCGGGTCTCGTTTATTACAGAATAAACTCCGAACGAGAGCTCGGTCGATCTGTCAAAGTCTTCGTTCAGACGTCTTCTGGCAATTTCCTAAAGCAATACCCGACGACTCATTCCGGCTCGGTACCCTCGAGTCGAGTGCAAAGAGCAGCGTAATAATGGAAAGTTGGACGCCGATGAGACAGTTGATTGTCCATTGTCGACAGCTCGCGCATGATACATCGCCCCGAAGGGCCGATAGGGCTTGCGTGCCGGGATCGCCCTTGAAGCCATTTCGGTAGGGGTGCAGTCCTCCCGTCGTGTCAGCGAAGGGTCGAGGTAAGGATACGAGCTAATCGCGCGCATGCGGCGCGTTCGAATCCAAGATCGGAGCCATCGAGGAGTGCACGACGATGCCGATACAAAGCCTGTTTGAAAGCGATAAACGACCGCTCCGATGTTTATAAATCGCTTTACTCGTTCCTCGAAAGTGATTCCGTTTTTTTAAAACAATCGTGATCGGGGCGGGTGTACCGCGTCGTACGTAAGGTGAACCCGAAAAACGAATCGAAGGTACGAAGCGACGCGGTCCCCGAGAATGGTAGTAATAACACAACGAAGGGAAGAATACCGGTCTTCTCGATGCTTATACTCCCGTAGATTGTGCTCTCCGGCAGAGCTTTATAATGGCACGGTAGAAACACAATGGCGCGCCCGTTTCACCCCGTCCCGTCTCTTCCCGTTCTACCCTCTACCCATCCAGAGCTCCACTTTTGTTCCGTATCGTTCTCGTTCTACCTGGGGTTTCTCTCGGTGCTCCGGTGCCACCGAGAAAGACCTTACTACGCATTGGTAAGCTCGTCGGCCGAATCTCTATACAACGTTTCTCCATCGCTTTCTATCCAACGAAAGCTCGCTCACTTGTGCGGGTATCTCCCTGTCTTTTCCTCTCCCACTGTTTCTCCTTTCTCTTTGTCTCCGTATCGTACAACGGAGGGAGCTCGAAAACTTTGCATAAATATACTAAAACTATTGTGTCCTTTGCCTCGTCCATAGGAACCATCGTGGCCGTCCGGTCCTTATTTATCGTTGTGGGTTAATGAATTTCCCCTTTGCGCCTCTGATTTATTGGCTAATCCGGGCAAACCAACCAGCTTCGTTCACTGTGCCAAAGTTATAGATCTACTCTCGCTCGGACCACCGTGAGACGCAAATGTGGCTTCGCACGGAACGGCTCCTCGCCTCCTCGTCCACTCGAGACGACTCCCGTGGAGGTCGAAAGCTTTCGGTATACGTCACTTTTGTGCAAACTTTCTGGACCGTTGTTCCTTTTCCTTCGCGTCTGCGCGGCAAACACAGCCGGTACGAAGTTTCAGACTTTCGGCATTGGATCTGACCTCGAAACTAATTGAAAGGTCTCCGCTATAAACGCTATTTATGCGTGGACTCCCGTTTCTGCTCGTCTAGTTACCAAATTCATCCTTGTCCGGGATATTTCACGTCGAATTCAATTTTCGCGCGTATCTTTGGCTCGCGCTCCGTTAATCGTCTTTTTCGTCGTTTGAAATATGAAACGTCACGATGCCTACGAAACAGGCTCTTCGCACTGATATACGGAGCGATGGATTAATTTTCCCGTCACCGAAGACGTATTCCTCGGATGGATTAATAAGTTTCTGCAACTCGAGATTAAGTTCGACCGACGGATTATTATCCGAGGTTGAATAATAATCGAGTATGGGAAAGAGGAGCGAGGTAATTGCCCGATACGAAGGCAATATGTTTGCGTCGGTAGAGATTAGAAGAGACAATCGAGCCAAGATTGCGCACATCCCTCATTTATGGTATCAGAGTGCCATTAACGACAATGGGCGGTAATTGTTCAGGGTTAATCCGGTTGAAGTACGTTCCGCCGCGGAGTACGACTACTTGAGATTAGCGCGTATTAAGCCGGGGAGACCATTCGCGTTGGTATATTCGGCGATCACCCGCGCATCCCTCGAAGAACGAATTTTCCAGGTGGAATTATCAGACGGTAAACACTACAAATAAATATCGGTATCACCGGTGTTAAAGACCGCGGTGGTAAGATCAACGCGGCTTCCAGGCTTTATTTTTTATAAAAATCAAACAAAAATGAAGGACTTCCGTGAAATCGTGAATTTCTGTACACTTTTGAAAATGAAAAACAGGGAACGAGGATCGGTGTTGCATGACGGAAAGTACCTGAAAGCTGGAATCCGAGTTTCGGTGGTCGCCGCGTGTTAATTGTCAGCTCTTATCGGTACCCGACGAGAAGAAAGAAGGGGAATGAGAAACTTGAGCTCGTGTTGCATCAACGTTGTACGTAGAAATTGGTTGGCACGCGTATTCATGCACATAACCGTGCTGTCGAGAGGGGTTTGTTCATGCAAACAGTTATCGAAAGTTTAATCGACGCATTCGTCGACCGCGGTTGTGTTCCGGGGGGTTGGTAAAGGTGCGGGATTGAGGGGAGCGCGCGGGGGGTCCGTCGAGGGTTACCGAGTGCGAGCCCCGCGGACAATTCGTGTGTAAGCGAGTGTGAAAGAGAGCGTTTAGAGAGCGAGAGACGGAACGAGCCGGGGCTTTGTCAGTGGGGAGATAAAATAGAGATTGACGAACGCCGGAGGAGTGGATATTGAAAGAGTTTGCCCAGGGGCTGTTAGGACCGGGAGAGAGAAAGAGAGAGAGAGAGAGAGTGAGAATTGGCGACCAACGGAGATGAAGAGGAGAAAGGAGGAACGGTCGGTCGAAAAGTATCCGGCTTTGAGGTGGTGTGGGATGGGAGAAAAGTTGTTATCCGGTTTATACCCAAGTAGAGGCGATAAGACCACCATTTGTTTCTTTTTCGTACGTATTGTTGGTTGTACGTGTAGTTAAGGTTTACGCGTGGAACAAAAGGCTACGTGTGTTCAGTCAAAAGAATGAGTGAGTGCGAAATCGCTACTAAGTACCCCGCAAACGTTGATCCAGGGTGAGGGGCAGAGGTCACGGGGAGAGAGAGAGAGAGAGAGAGAGAACGGTGCTACTTTTCCTGTAGAAGTCGTTTCGGAGTGGCCGCTTACGCGTGTTCCCTGAACGAGCTTTAATCCATCCTTGCTCACCGGCTTAACAAATAGACGGATCGAGAGAGGGAAAGAAGACTCGTAAAGCCCTTGGCAATATTTTTAATTATTCCACGTGAGCTCCGATTCAACCTCTTTCACTGTTTCTTCTTTCGTGATGAAATCACGTTCGAGTTTATTAATAAAAACTATTTTATGGAAAAAGAAACGATTACCGATCGACGTATAGTTACTTTAGCTTTAACGACGCGTTTCGTTTAACCTTTTCTCTACCGAGTAGGTGAGTGAAAAAAATCGATTTTTGAAACTTACCCAACGCGTACCCGTAACGACACATCGATACGGGAAAAGGAAATTAAAGGAAGAATTAGAGCCGCGGCGAGAATTACAATAGAGTAGCGAATTAGTTGAAATTAGCATTTAGCCAGTGGGCTAACGATCGGATCGCAAGTTCCTCGTTCCCCGTCTCTTTCCGGCTCGCTTACCTCCGTGTTCTCGCAGGTTCCGCCCTCTCCTCTTCGTTACTCGGAATCTCTCTCGGATCGAGACGTATATACGGTGAGGCCGGAACGTTGGCGCGAAGATATCTATGTACGACACGCAAGGACAAACGCCAGACTCTCGTTTACGCCGTTACCACTAGCTTCGCTCTTTCGACTACACATTGTGTCTGCAACTCGGGTTGCGTTTCAACGCTCGGTTCCGGAGACGCCGCTGGGTCACGCGTGACGACCCGAAATATCCCGAGGTCGGTATCAGTCGTCTCTGTCGTGGCCCGGACGCGAAACCCTAATAACGCTTCTATATTCACCTTTCGTGTTTCCACGAACACCCTTGGTGTTTAGTACGCGCACTGTACGATGCGTCGTCCCGGACTCGACCGGATTACCATTTTTGTTCCGAGAGGGGTTCCTCTCTGCCACTATTATTGAATTTTATGCAATTTTCGTCCTCGACGACAGCGTTGATCGAGCGTACATCCGTTTTTCTAATTTTCGATCTTTTTTTGTATTACATCACCTCAGTATTAACGATCACGTTTTTCATGATTCAATCCTCTCGATTGAAACGGTCAAAATAAATGAAAACTCGTCCAGGCTGGACGTAGCGAGAAAAAATAAATATCGCGTCAACGTCGAGTCTCCCCGTTACGAAAATGTCGTTGAGCGATCAGCCGATTCTGCATTGTCGCAGTAAAAACAAGAGAGAGGCAAGTTTCGGCGTTACGAAGGCGAGCGAACGTGTATTTCCGTGTCAATAATTTCAAAGCCTTCCGGGTCCTCGATTCTCCGTTCGTCGGTATTCTTCACACGCTATCCCTTTTGTTCCGACATCGCCCAACGCCCGTTTCCTCAATCAAGAGGTCGAAATCGATGCGATGCGCAAGGGAAGTACCCAATTATCGTTAACTACTGCTGCGGATGCTACGTACTCCGATCGAAATCGCACGGGGTCGTCCTTCGATATATTTCGACTCCTGTATCCTCGTTCTCGGCTGTCAGTGCTGAACCAGTCGCGTTTGATTTCCCGATAGGATCCTGTGTCCCTCGATACCGATTATAATGGACCGTGTCGCGATTCGGACGAGTCCGAGATCCTTGGAACACCAATTTTCGAGTTGCGACGGCTACCTCTCCAAATTCGTGTTCAGTCTCGTCTCGAATTATTCGAATATTGAAACACGTGTACTATGAACTTTCAGGACTGCCAAAAATTCATTCAGGGATTTTCTATTCCTGTATCGACTCGAAAACTTTTTTTTAATTTTATTAAACCGATCAGATTCGACATTGTCTCTTCCAGCATTCGTAAATAAATAAATAAATAAATAAATGGTATGAAGATCCGAATTTATTAAAAAAATGACTTACTTGCGAAGAATACGATATGACGAATAGTAGGAGCGAGGTTCATGACAAACGTATGTTACGAGCAAACGGCGCAGATCGTACAGGAATGGGTGCGTCCGGCGTGTGAATCGTGCCAAGAGCGGTAAATCAATCCGAAAGCGATTCACCGTCTCGCTCTCGCTCTCTCCCTATAGATACGTATAGATATGCCTCTTTCTCTCTTCGTTCTCCCTCTCTTTCATGTTTGTGTGCCCGATGCATTTATATACGTAGATTCGTGTATCATACGTGCATACTTGGATGTGTACAAGAGCCACTCTTTGACTTCCTCGCGCACAGCGAAGGGCGGTAAGGGCGAACGCGTTGCGGTTTCCATGATCCTGACACGCGATGTTACAATTATACAGTTTCTGCATCCATAATTGTACCATCCGCATTACTTTCGTGATCTTTTAATTCACGTTTGATTGAATAATAAAATTCAACATCTGTACGATTTTATTTTATTGGCTAAAACCAAAATCGCTCAAAAAAAAAAATAATAATAATAATAAATAAACAGAAATCGGAATTTTCCGTAAGTTCTTCAATGATCGCTCCCGTCCGTTTGATTATCCAATTGTCGAAAGATCGAAAAAGCTGTGAAACATTTGTTTGGCGTTGTTTCCACCTCGCGGTGGACGAAAGCTTTTTCACTGCTCGGGGAGCAAAGCGAATGGGCGCGCCTTGTTTATCCACGATCAGCTTGCAACATTAATGCCTGCGATTTACAGTAATGGCTCGGAATGACCACAAACGGCACGAGCCCACCAAGTTCTCTTCCACTTCGAAGTTTGAACGTTGCTCTCGACATTGACCGTTTGCTCGAACGTTGCTGGTACGATTCATCCCTGCGCACATGACAAACGGTCGCAACGCAATTACGAATGCCGCCTGTATACGGCATCGCTGTGGAGCATCACTGCCAGTTTGTCGCTTCTACGTGTATCAAGCCGTACAAGCTCTGCGGTATTAGGTTTACTGTATCGGATACATGTATAGTTGACGTCCAGAGGATCCGTTGTCCGGCTGTGCGGACGTCATCGTTGACGTCAGCTCGTGTATACGGCTCATCGGAAATTTCGATTAATCGCTATAATGGGGTGAGAATCGTGCCCTTCATTGTCCGTCACGCGCTCCCTTATCTTTGTATCCAACCCCCCGGTCCCGCTCCCCTTCTCTCTACGACTATCGTTCGTTCAACGGACAACGTGTTTTTAATGATCGAACGAGAGGAGGCTCAATTCACCACTTAATTAATCGCGTATCGAGCTCCAGACGTTTCACCGAATATTACAAATTGTTCGTCGTTCCACCTCGCGGTGATAAAACGTTTCGTAGAGAGCCGCGATTTCGCGTTTGAACGAACCCTCCGAAGGTTGTCAGGCAAAATTGTAGCCGTACGGGGACAGTTTCCACCGGCGCTAGGTCCCGTTTCAAAGATCGTTCGCGGCACACCTCCATCTGGATTTAACGTTTCGCGAAACGGGATGACATTCAATTATACGAATCACCATGCGGGGTACTAGACAAAACCAATATTTGCTCGACTCCTTAGACAGCGAAGAAGGGTGCGCACGATGAAAAAGGGGAAGCAAAGACCGAATGAAAAAGTGTAGGGCGACGATGAGAGGAGGGCGAAAGAAAAATCCCGAAGAGTACGTGGGAGCCTGAGATCGCACGGAAGCGGCAGATTTCGCGAGATTCATAATCAAGGAGATTCATTTGCCTCTGTAAATAAAAATGTAATCCTGAAGATCCGTTCTAGGCACCGAGCTTTTCTCGAAGTCGTAGCAAATCGCTCTTTCACAAACGCGCAGGGTCTCTCCTCCCTATTAACCTTTCTTAAGGGTCTACACCCGGAGAACGAAAAATATCTCTCGCTGGAGGGTGAGTTTATCTTTGTCCTAAAGTAAGTACTCTCCATTGGCCGTGGAAGGGGCGACCGTGAAAGATCGGGGGTGAAAAGAACGGAGGAAAAGTAGTGTAACTACGGGGACGCGAATTCAGGTCCTTTAAAGAGGGAATCAGCGATGGGAGGGTGACGTCACGAGACCACACTTGGCAATAGGAAGTACCGGATAGCGCTGGGTGATGCTTGTCGGCGCGTATACACGATCCGCTCGTCATAGCGCTGATTCGAACGTTCTCGCTGAAGACCCTCGTGTGTCCTTAAGGACAAGCGTATCGTGATTTCTCCAGGTGGTTGGAGGTCTTCACCGATCAATGCTTCGGGATGGCGGAGGACAATGAACGTTTCTACGACTTCACCGCGACCTCAAAGTTGCGGTTGGTCGAGTCATCTTGACACATACGACACGTAGATCGAACAATTGTTAAACTCCGAGTCCTCAATAATCGTTTAATATTTCTTTTCTTTCAATTTCATGCAATACGATCCTCCGTTAGGTGCTCATCGTCCTACCAACCATTCGCATCTTCGTTACGTTTTTTTTCACAACCTTCGGACGTTGCGTTTCCAGACGTTGCATAAATTTAGCAGCACGGCCATGTCGAACATTATACGTGTGTACTACAAGCGTTTTGAGCATTCCCGTCGTCGTGTTTTGGATTAGTGGGCGTTGAGATCCCAGCATCCCTCGACCACTTTATCTCCTATCGCGTTTACTCCGTGGCTTACGCGACTGACGCTTTAATTAACGCATCGATAAAAGCGATTAACTCACGGCTCGATAATAACCGCGTGCGTTGCTCGCAAAGCGCGGATTTTCTCACCACCGACGAAGGCTTAGCCGTGGATAGCAACGGAGAGAGAATGAGAGAAAGAGGCACAGCCGTTGGCTAAATGAGAGTGCAAAGCCTTTCCGGATTTCGATCCTCCGGTCAGACCGCTAATTGCCAAATTTGATAGAAAATTGCGCATTCGCGTTCGACCCACGAACCCCCTCGATTTTATCGCTTTACGAACGAGTTCGTACGTATTTTACGAAACGATTCTTTCAATGATATCCACTGATAACGATATAAAAAATGAATTTCTCGTAACTTACCTGTGGGCTGAAAAAGAAAAATGAAATATGCTCCCACCTTTCACGTTTTTTGGTTTTTCTTCATTGTTAATGCATAGCGGACACGAGGCGGTACTCCGACTGTCTGTCTTCCAACAAACACGCCATTGGGTCTATGACTTCACGAAAATTTCCCTAGAGGAGATTTGTCACGGCGCTCACGGCGTATATACCATCAACCGCTTCTTTGGGTTCCTCACGGATGAGCCGCGATCCCAGTTGACAATTTTTCTTGGGAAGAAATTTTCCTTGTCTGCTCTATTGTATTCAGGGCATAAGAGAGTACTCTTGGGGACTTCATAGGGACGAGCCGTCACTTTAATAATTCGGGGTGGGAATATTCGAGCTGCTGGACTGTTCCACAGTCGACTCGACATTCGTATGCCACGTTTCTCGTCACTAACCAAAGACATATCCACCGTTTCATTCACCTTGAACTCTCCATTTCTGGGGAAAACGGTCAAAAATATATTCTAGAAACGTTTTTCGCATTTTCCCAGTCTAATTTTCCACTTTCGGCAAGAACTCGGGCATATTCGTGATCAGTGGAAAATTTCCGATTAAACACACCCCTTTAAGAGGTTAAAAACGGAAAAAAAATTTTTTCGACCTCCGCCGGCCACTTTTCCGGAATCCCAAAAATCGCGATATTTCAAAAGGTCGTAGGTCGAGCGTTCTATATGCTATCGACTTTCATTTGGGGGGTTTGGAAAAGGTTTTTGCCTAACTTAAACAATGGCGTTGGATTCGTATCGATATCTCTTATAGTTTTCCCGCAAAGTCCACTCCAAAAATGGCTAAAAAAAAATTTGCAAAAATCGATGGTCCGACTTTGAAATTCTGCCAAAAATCGAAAAATCATCGGATTTTAATGATTAAAAAAGCGATTTGAAGAGAAAATCATGCCGAAGAGATCAAGCACAAAGTGGAGACCCAACTCCTAAAGGGAACAAAGTTATCGATGATTTAGTGAAAAAATGTATTTTGCCCAAAAATCGGAAAAAATTTTTGATTTTTAATATTTTTTTTATAGGTCTTTTACGATGTAATTTGATCTCCTGAACACGAATCATCCATTCATTTCCCCAAAAACCCAAAATTTCTATGAAAAAATCGAAAAAAACACTTTAAAACACGTTTTTCTTTGCTTCACTCCATGCTTTCGTCAAAATCTTTATGATATTCGTAATCAGCATGAAATTTCCGATCAAATAGACCCTATTAAGGGTTCAAGGAGTGAAAAAAACGAAAAAAAAAGGTTGGAAAAACAGTCTACAAAAGGTTTTTCGCATTTTCCCAGTCCAATTTTCCACTTTCGGCAAAAACTCGGGCATATTCGTAATCAGCGAAAAATTTCCGATCGAATACACCCTTTTAATACTTTAAAAACGAAAAAAAATTTTGTTCGACCTCCCAGGCTCGTTTTGCTGGAATCTCAAAAATCACGATATTTCAAAAGGTCGTAGACCGGGCTTTTTCTATGCTATGGGGTTTCAATTGGGGGGTTCGGAAAAGGTTTTTGCCTAACTTAAACAATGGCGTTGGATTCGTATCGATATCTCTCATAGTTTCCCCGGAAAGTCCACTTGAAAAATGCCTAAAAAAAACGCAATGTATGGAAAAATTTGCAAAAATCGATGGTCCGACTTTGAAATTCTGCCAAAAATCGAAAAACCATCGGATTTAAATGATTAAAAAAGCATTTTGAAGAGAAAATTATACCGAAGAGATCAAGCGCAAAATGGAGGCCCAAATCATAAAGGAAAAAAAGTTATCGCTCGTTAAGTGAAAAAACGTATTTTGCCCAAAAATCGAAAAAAATTTTTCATTTTTAATATTTTTTTTATTAGTCCATTTCGATGTAATTTTGTCCCCTGAACACGAATATACCCATTCATTTTCCCGTGAACCCAAAATTTCCATTTAAAAATCGTTAAAAACGTCTAAAAACGCGTTTTTCATTGCCTCGTGCAGTGCTTTCGACGAAAATTCGATGATATTCGTAATCAGCTGAAAAATTTCGAGTGGATAGACCCTCGAGACAAGTCCCTGGAAAAAAAAAATTCCGGATGATCCGTCGAATCTTGAAAAGTGTCGATACCCAAGTTCTATAGACATACCTGATTCAAAGTATCCCTTTCCCATATGTTTACTCGCGCAAATGCGTATACGTATTCTAATCTGCTTGGGGTATTTTTTCTTCTCCCTTGTCGGGCTCAATCAGAGTCTACGCTTGGCTCTCTCGTCCGTGCTGTCTTTCCGCATCACCTCGGTCCGTCGATCTTCCTAAAGTACCGGATTACTGGGCTGAATTCTATTACGGTGGTACGTTGAGCAACCGGTAAACGGAAGCTTTCAAGGTATTATTAAATGCGCAAGGGGGACGAGCGTGAAGAGGGTGGCGGTGCTTTTCAAAGGTTCGACAGCGGAACCTCTGTATAAATGGAATTCGATACCGGGGCCTGTGTATAAATCGAACTATCGCTATCTCGTGGATCTTTCTGCAAACGGAATTTAGAATCGTGTTCTATATTCGTATCCTCCTTTCGTCATCCCGTATTCTCATTAAAATCGGCAGCTCCTATCTCGGCAGCTCCAAATAAAAAAGAGGCTCCTTTGTTTCATAAATTTTATTTGTCGTCCATTGGTCGACGGATCGTTGATAAAAATCCGTCGTAGACACTTTTAAGGTTTATACCCGTAGTCGTCGCGCGTATCGTATTACAGTGATGAATTCGTTCGTCCGTCTAGCAATTTGTAACTAGAGCTTTTTCGGTAACAATCCCCGTGCTCATACTCGCTGAATCGTAGCGGGATGACACCCAAATTGGCGTGTGCAATCGATACATGGTTCGTGACGAAATCAAATTGGTGGCTAGAACTTCAACGCTCCCCGGCGACTATTCCATTTCGAAAAATAGCCGATGATTATTCAAAGAGATATATATATATATATATTTTTTTTTTAATTGACACGAAAGACCGAATGTTCTGATTTTCTATGGATGCTGCTGTTTCGAACAGCAGGAACAAAAGCGTTCCTCGCGTCACATTTTCGAGAGAGCCGCGTCAACAGTTTCGACGGAACGTTGTGATTGGTCCTTTCGGGGGTTATTGACTCAATGCACGAGGAACACCGAGCTGCGTCTCAAACTGCCAACATAGGGAATACAAAATAATTAATTAGTCGAAGAACCGACAACTGGTTGATTATCGGTAGTACGGTAGTTCCGGAATTATGGGTTTCCCGCTATCTGGAATATTGGGAAGACGAAAAGAGGGAACGTTTTCTATAATCCGGGAAAAGGAAATTGCGGTAATCCGGTCGAGCCGTTGAAAGAGGATTAGACACGCGGAAAACAGGTTTCAGGATACTTTCTATCAAGACGAACGAGGTGGAAAGAATTTTCCAAATTCTCTGATTGAGGTCTGTGTACACTTCCTCGGAGACTCTTCGGGATAGCACAGGATACTACACCGTACAACTATCAACTATACAAGCAACCTTGCTTCCTGCACGGTAGGTAGAGCATCCTATCGTCTTTTCTCATCTCTCGTTTTCGTTCGGTCTCACCTCAGTTTTCTATAGATACGCGTGTGTTTGCGCGTGTGGAGAGAAAACGCGAGAGATTGGATGCTCCAGGAAGCTTTAGTGGTTGGCAGCATTCAATATTCCGTAACTTTGCCAATTTATCGATGGATGTGGCTCCCGTTGCCTTCCTCTATTTCGCCACGGCAACTTCTATCTGCTCGGGAGGCCACCTTCGCCTCGTAACCCTCACACGCGTAAACACCTATACCTACATGGAAACGAACACACCGTTTCTCGATCTCTTCGCACAGAGCCGTACAGGGAAGAGCCCGAAACCTCTTTTAAACCACCTCTGCCTACCTCCCTGCACCGGCTTTTACCTCCTTCTCGTCCTACGCGGTAACCTATTCTGAATTCCAGAAAGAATCCGTAGGTAGCCGGTCGTGTATGTTCCGAAGTTTCCGCCGTGGGTGCCTCTGGAGACTGTGCAGACTGTGCGGATGATTGTGCGCCTGTGTGCGCGCTCTCGCTTGTTCTCTCCGGTCTCTATCGCCTACCGATGTACTCAACCTGCCACAAAATCTTCTTTCTTTTCATACATCGTTCACATTCATGCCCTCTTTTATTGGGATCCAGCAAAGGAAAAATTTCACGTCTAGCGCATTATCGTAAGGTGGAAACGTTTTTCCGGAGGATGAATATTTATTACTGGGAATGAACCGCTTCTCGATGATAACGGGACTTCTTAACTTTTTCTCGAGGTAACTTTTAGCCTTGATCGAGCGAGGCTGAAGAAACAACGGAATATTTGCTAGGTGTACTTCGACATTTTCCGATTCAACCGAGGGGAGAAAAATAACGGGAGAAAATAAGGAAAAGTGATTCGAAGAGAAGTACCACCGTTCAACGGGAATTCGGTTTTTCAATTTCCGGCTGACTGTCGTTCGCACGAATCGATTCCCTTATCGGCGCACAGGTGGAATTTACACATCCGCATCCTAGATTGGAACGACGATGGGGAAAAAAAGGCGGTGAAACTAGTTTCTTAATTGTCGCGGTGTTCGCAATCCCTGTTGTTCACGAATAGATCGAAGAGAGCGCTTTCAATGAGATTTTTGTGACGCGCGAACCGACGCTGTATTTTATAACTCCAACGGGAGAGTGTTCGGACTTATACACGGACCGTAGGGGATCATCCCGATTTAGTCCGGTACGCGATTTTCAAAATGGAGGTTTACGGACCGATGGACCACTATCGGCTATTGACACAGCCAATGGTCAAGGAAGTCTGGCACGTTCGCGGAAAAGCCAGGACCAAACAGGATTAAGGATTCTGGTGTAAACTCTGAGAGCAAGCGGACCGCGGTATTCATCGCAATATGTTTGTACGGTGTGTGCGGGTCGATGTGTGCGCGTGTCAGTGTACGCGTGTGCGGATAAGCGATGGGAAAATCTATCGCCACAGCCTCTACCGAGTTTCCGGAGGTTATAAATGTTATCACTCGATTGATTTCAGATAAGTCGCGGACAAATCCTTCTACCCTTGTTCCACGTTGCCGGTTTCTCGGATCCGTCCCGTTAACCGTTTTTCTGCAATACGAGTTCATGGTTCTTTTCTTCTTTTCAATCTTGAACCATGTTTTTATTGTTGATGGGCGACGATAGCGACCCAAGTTCCTGGCTTGAGCCAGGATCGACGGCTCGAAACGAAGCTGCGACGAGTCGAAGCGCTCTTCCACGTAGAATTTACGACTTCCTCGTCTGATGAATTTTTATATCGATATCTTGAATTAACGAACCGATCCTTCAAGCGCTCAATCAATGGACCAATGAATTTACATTGGCCCAACTTGCGTCGTAGAATGACGAACCTTATGGGCTTTTCGATCGACCTTGTACCCCCTGAAGAGAAGAGAACTTGAGACAGGCCAGACCCGTGCCAAGAATACAGCAACGCTCGGGAACGAATTCTTGAGGAAGAAAATCCAACCACGGGAAAAACACAAGGCTACGAGATACGGGAGACAATAACGTTCAGCGATATTGGCTTATCCACCAGACCGCAACTATTACCAAAGTCGTCAATGATACAACTGTTTTATCGCTTATTATTACGAGAACGAATCTAAGTTGGGACAGAAAAGCTATAGATTGAAAGCACTGATCAGTGAGACGTTGAAATACTGGTAATACGAACGAGGAAAACAAAAAAACGAAGCAAATAATACAGCGGCAATACTTTTCCAGATTTATCTAGCGACAATTTTTGTGACGAGTCGAAAGCGAGCGGTGACTGGAAAACAGGACTGTTCGATGTAAACCGAGGGTCACTCGGATTCGCCTTGCTATAATTACTTTTCAAAACGGTTATACGAAATGTTTGATAAAAAAAAAAAAAAAAAAAACAAATCGATGTATCGCTCTCCACGATTACGTATTCTTTCCCATATTGAAAAGAAAGTCGAGAAACGATTCCTTCGCCACAGGGCGGTCAAACTTTTTCAATTTTCGTAAACATAACCGATTTTCCACCACTTTTCATCCCCGAGGCTTTTTTTTTCGTCGTACACGTTCCAAGAATCGAACAAATTCTCTGATGATTCGCACATGCCCGGGTGTCTAGACGAAGTAATCGAATTTCAAGGATACGCAGGGTCATGAATATATTTCGTCAGTTGAAATCTTGGCCCTCAGGTGTCGGAGGAGCCACCCCCTGGGGAAACTCCTGCCGAGTCGAACGACGGAACACCCACGAATTCTCGTACGAGTGAGAGGACTAACCGCGGGATATTCGTCGAAAGTGAGAGAACGAGGAAAAGGGAGAGCGCGAGAAAGCGGAAAGAACGCGAGTTCGCGCTGGAATGAAGTTTGCGCAAGTGTGCGCACCAACCATTGCTTCATGAATATGTAGGTTTTCGTTCCTGTACACTCGCCATCAATCCTATCGCGGCAGACCCTCCGAACAGACGGTTCCCTCGGCTCGCCACACGGGATAAATATATTTACGGGCTTTGTGGATGCGAGAATGCCCAACGAGTAAGTGAATCTCCGGTATGTGGAAAGTGCGAGGGAGACCAATGTTTGGGTTTGGATATGTACGAGAACGGAACTTGATACGCGAGCGTCGGGAGACTCGATACGACGTTGCGCCGCTTCCGAAATATCCAACCCGCGTTATCAAACGTATATTCATACCTACCGGTTGAATCGGCCCTGATGGATGGGCTTTGGGGATTCAGCGACGGTGGTACTCCGAGTTAAGCAGCGTTGCGCATCGCCTTTACTCGGAGCGGTGACTGCTAACACCACCCGCGCACCGACCAGCCAGCGAAAGCCTTCCATCGGGGACGAATAGCCAAACCCGGAAGTTGGAACTACACTTGTATCATTCTCTCTTTTCCTTGGGCCTTCCTCGTTTCTTCTTCCGCTCTGCACTTCCACTCTGATACTGTATCTCTCGAAAAACGAGGCTTATCGCGGCGTTCGATCGGATACAGATATATCCGGACGAGGTGAAGTTCGCTCTGGAAGCCGAATCCGCGATAATCGTTTACTCTAGTAATAATGAGTGATCGTCCAGGTTCCTCCCGTTGGAGTCTGGAACTCTAATCCAAGCATTCGCCCGTTTCCCTTCTCCGGTGCAACGCGCATCGTTGCCGTGATCATCGTCACTATTGCTCCCAGCCACTCTATCGAGGACAATGCAGTTTCTACTTCGAGTTATCGTTGCTGCGGGGGTTAGTTTCGCCACGGGTGTTGTATAAGCCACGGCCGGTGCGATAGGGAAATCAACCAGGAAGGATAATCTTCGTACACATGGATATTGCTGATAAACAGAATGGCGTATAACACCGGGTAACGTCGCAAGCTGCTCTCTTTGGATCGGGATCGAGCTATTTGTGTGAACAATCATTGATTATTACGGTGAACATAACCTATTCGGGAGTAAACAATTTCGAGCGAGCCTCGTTAAAGTCTCGAACCCAAGCAACAGAGAGGGAACTAAGGGATGGAATCTTAGCGCAACGCGCAAAGAGGGAAGAACAGACGAAAGTGAATGGGAGACCCTCACGGATGGGAATTTAACTCGGGATGGAACAACGAAGGAAAATGGGAAACGCAACGAGGAAAAGGAAACGGGAGGGTAGTTGGTAACAATTTGCCGGTAATATGCGTCTGGATGATGCCAAAGTTAGCCCAGGATGGGCGAATAACTACGAACAATTACTATACATCTCCGGCTATTTCGCTATCTTTGGATGCCTCTAGCTTGACGTATCAAGCGAACGTACTTTCCACTGGAAGTCTGTTTCGATACAGTCGCAAGCCGAGAGTGGGTCTTACTTGGTAATTGTTCATGACGATAATGTCTCGATGAAATGGGAATGTGGGGTATTAAGAGGAAGGAGGAAAACAATTGAAACGATTCTCAGTTTGGCTCCTGATTTCGTTTACAAATGTCGTTGAAGGTCCAAACGACTTTTGTCATTCGTAGGGTAATAGAATATTGCGGATCATTATTGGCTACGGTATTCCAGTAAGTTGAGCTTTCGCACTAAAATTCCAATACATCCAACCATTTATTTATCAAATCTGCACCAACGTGGTACACCTACGTTTTTCGTTAATTAGGAAGAAACGCAAACGTGACGAAACGTAGATACTATTTTTTCTCATTTCGTTTTCCAATTTTTTTTTTTTTTTTTTTCACCGGGCAGACTCATTCTCCGGTGGACCAACAAATACGCGTGTGTAAAGCTGCCGCAAAAGTGGCGAGCTTAATACCCAGAGTTTACGTAAATGATAGTGCACGCCGTGTAAATTTAGTGCGGCAATTTTTCGGGAGATTCGTCTTTCCGGCGAACTATAACACCATTGGCTATAGAACTCTCCCCCTCCCTCCCTCCCTCTCCCTCTTTCTCTCGACTTACTTCTTCTTCTCCTCCTTCTCCTTCTCCTCCTCCTCCTCTCTATCCAGCGTTTCTCCATCACTCGGGAAACTCGACCATCCATGTTCCATCTTCGCGCACACAGACACGGAATACATACACGGTTGCACACAAATCGCGGCAGCACCTTCGGAAGCGCGACGACGGGATTTCGGGGGATGTGAGTAAATGATTTCGCGAAGTAAATTGGAAGGCTCTCCGGGGATAAAATATATATTCAGTCTAGCGCGTACGATCTTCCGAGATTGCTCGAGCCACCGTTCGAAGGCTGCGCAGCAAAGTGTACAGTTTGCCCTTCGTTCTTACCAGACATGTCAAGAATTAATATTTCATCGGACGCCGTCAATTTTATGCTTTTCAAGAATAACCGATTTTTATAGCGTTATTTTATGTTCACGATTAATTTTTATCAGGATTAAGTTATCGTTTATTAGAAAGCCGATTAATCGATTATTGAAATAATTATTTTCGAAAATAATTGATTCATTTAATTATTCGAATAGATAACTTTCAGATCTTATTTCTTTTATTCTAAAATTATCGTTACTGATGTAACGGACCAAAAATCGCAAATATCGAGATTATTCAATCAGGAGCCCGTCTGATTTTGGCCATCAGGACTGAACCGGTATTATTTTTTTTTTTTTTGGTTCGTGAATTCTCGAGCGGATTATCCATTCCGTTTTGTATAGGGTGGCCCGCACTTTTAAGCCGTCTACGGCCTGTGCGATTTTCGCGTGTATTACTGGCATCCTGAATTATTCTGGGCATTCAATGACCGCGAACCCCGTTGAAACAACCAGCGACGTTCACGGTGCAAATTTGCCACGCTCGAGGATTTCGGGAGGATTAAACAAAAGGGTTCAGGAACAAAGTTTATCACGGTGCTTGTTAACGGTTCAACTAAGCAGGAAAATTTAATCTCGCGTGACACAAAAATCGAGTCCGCACCTTTCGGTAGAAAATTTAAATACCTTTTTTCACAACCGTAATTAAAACCCGATTAAACATTTGTTTCATCCTTTTATCTTTTCGCGTTAAAACCGACTGGGACGCAGAAGGAAACATTTTTATATCAAGTTATTCCCGCTGAGCCGATTAAGGGCGTTCAATTTTTGTCATTTACAAGCCCGCTCAGTCTCCTTTTTTAGTGTCTCCGATCAAGGGGATAGCAAGGAGCGAGAGCCTATCGTGCGAGTGTCCGGCGCTGATACGAGAGGTCTTTGCCCCTCAACCCTGCGACGCTTTATTTTCGTTCTCTTATTTTTCACTCTCTCCCTCCCTCTCTCTATCTTTTTCTGAAGAATATTTTTCTTTTTCACTCGCGTTTGCGAGCCTCAAGTATAAGTAGGTAAGCCTTTGAAGAACTCTGATGGAACTCTCAGCGATTTTATAATTCAATTATTTGATTCCCGGCCTAATTAAATTCATTCGAATAATCAATGCTGAAATACAATTTCCAATTTCCGATTAAAAATATTACGACCATGAAACGAAAACTGCCATCGAATACCGATATTGCAATCGTAGGAAAAATTTAGTAACTCCACGGTGGAATAAGGACGAGTATATACGTTGACCGCAAATTTCGGGAATTTTTGGGGAAATGCCTCTGGTTGGCTTCGTCGGCAGAGCTTCCCATTATATCACGAGCACGAAGGCATCAGTTAGGCTTTCACGCAGATTCCTATTGAGTCGCGTTATATACAGCGTCGATTCAATTTATACGTGAGCATGCACACTACAGGAACTCCGCATTGTGCAAAAAAAAAAAAAAAAAAATCGTTGAGAGCATTGAACGGGTGAGGCTTGTTTTCCGTTTCTGCACAGAGACACACGTGCACACACCGCATATTCGAAGGGTCCGGTGGTGTAGCGTACCGCATCGGGCTTATAGATATTTAACGTGGGCACAAGCCACATATACGTTCAAAACACGTTTGTCCAATCCATAGGACTCGTTCGACTGTACGAGTGTGGAAAATGATTCATGCACCGACGCTTGCAAAAAGCGCATTGCCTACGTTCAATAGGATACTTTACAGATATCCAGAAAAATATGGGTTCTTCTACGCAGAGGCAAATTTTTCGGAGTGAAAAGACGTTTTTTTTTTTTTAGCAGTTTTAGCAGTCTTTCTTGATCCAATCATCCAAAGGGTTACTGAGTTCGTAATTTACCAGGCGAACAATTTTTCGCAGCTTTTTTTTAACATCCGAGGCATTTAAATTCATTAATATTTCATAATTGAAATAATCGTCGTTATTATTTTTTTAAATTATTCGTAATAACGAGAAATAATGATCATTCGTATTCGCAATATTGATAATAGCGTAAAAGAAAAATCAGAAGCGATAATTCATAAAAAACTTGAAAAAGGGAATAAAATATTTGTTCTTTTCGAGACGCAATTGCCCGTACAAGTTGAATTTTGGAAGCTGGAATCTATCGGTCTTTCATGTGGCTCCCTCGTGTTTCCGACTTTCGTCCCTGCGCTTCGATGCTTCTACATATATGCATTTCTCTCCTTCATTGTTCCGCCGATTCACGCAGTATTTTCTCCGTATTCGCGTTATGCATTGAGAGCAAATATTTGTACTCTCCCACTCGAGGTGATACCCAGGAGCCCCTTGTTCGTTTATTCTTCCTCGACCGATTTCCACCGTGTTTATGCTCGAGCTTTCTTTCGGTGCTTCTCTTGAGAAATCGATAAGGAACGGGGATCGACGGCCCTTCATCGTCATCCACCGTTGATCGTGTCTCGATACTTCCCCAATTATCGAGAAAGCTTCCTAGCGCGCTCTTTTCTTGCCCCCTCGTCTACCTTTTGTTTTTCCATCCACCTGGAGCCCTTGGCAATGCAATAAATTGGAAAAGTTTCGATTCTCGTCACCGTCCTCGAACTTGACTAATTCTTTGCCCCATCGAGTTGCACCTCTTTTCGAGTCAACGTCCGAGACATTTTTCTTGAACGTTCGTTCTTATTAAAACGTTAAATAATTGATTATATAAATTGATGACGCCGTCTTTGTTTCGTACCATCGTCAATTCGAGACTTTACAGCGATTAAGATATAAAAAAAAGCAACAAACTCCACGTGACTCTGCGTTGGAAACTCCAGCCTCATTAATTGCAATGTGAAATTGATAGTGGTTCAGAAAATAGCTTTTTCAGCGTGAAATCGTCACCGGGTATCTCACCCCTGACTAGGCCCTCGGAGAATAATGGCAATTTTCGTGGATGACGGGCGTCTTTTCTTGCCAATTAATGTATGATTAATTGCCGACGAAGGATGACACTTAAAATATTGTCCCGAGAGGGATGAGTCGGATAGCTACTCCGACACGATGAGTATCAGAACTCGCGGTGTGTAACGATGAACGAGGGAGGTCTCGGAAGGGATGCCGGAGGATCGGAGGGAGGAACAAGAGGAACGGCTGACGGTGGTTTTGTTCGCGAGAACAAGAGCTCTTCCTCTCGCCCTCCCTCGCTTTGTCTTTAACTTTCTCCCTCTAGGGCTTTCTTAGCTTCGTGTTTACTCTGATTAGAATATTATTGGATCATTCCTGTCAGTCGAGGCGCTGCTCCGATCAGCCGCTCCGTGAACGACCGATCGCCGCGAACCTCGGCGAGTCAAACACTCCTCTGCTTTCGCGTTTTCCAATTTCTTTGAACAATCAGTTCCCGAAGACTGACTACAGCGGGTCAGTTATTTTCTCGAATAATGGGGCTTTCTACTTTGCTGCATCGAGATCGTAACTTTCAAATTTATCGATCGACTCTCGCGCGAACAACATTTTTCGTAAGAATAAAACGAGCGAATTCAATTGTAATCAGAGATACGACAAAAAAAACAAGAAAAGAAAACAAAAAAAAAGAAACACGGTACGATACGGCCGTGAGCCGAATGTGAACAGCCGCATCAGCCTCTTGTAATCCGTTTGCCAGAGCCGACCGTGCTTTGTTCGTTTCCAGTGATTGCGCAGTGATTGCCACGTCACTCACGAAATCAGCCGTTAGCGTTCGGCAAATTAACGCAATTTCCAAAACAAACGGCCAAAAGCGGGGAAAAGCCTCGGTCCGTTCACCGCAACGGTCCTCGCGTGTGCAGTAAAACAACATGGACACTAACCTATTTTGTAGCCGGAGGAGAGCAGAGCGCTTAATTGCCAACGACCGCGGTAACGCGCGATTCGTTTATTGAACCCACGTCGAGGACAAAAAATGAGAGTACGTCTCCCAGCGATCGTACGCTCCGAACCTGTGTCACGGTAAAGAACCATTTTTTTTTTTTTCTAAATACGTTGCATCAACCGAGACTCGACCGAGCTTTTTTTTCATCATGATTCATTCGTCAAAACAGTCATTCGATGCCATTTCCACTTTTCGGAGCAAATTGAATCATCATTGTTAATGACTAATGAAAATTTGAGTTTCCCTGAGGGAAGCACGATTTTTTTCACATTAGCCTAACCCCAGCAACACGTTGTTTTTTTTTTCAAATTTGATCGGTCTAAAAATGATTATACTTTGTTTTATTTTTAGGACACGACAGCTCCCAAGTAGCTACGATATAGTATATACACACGTCCATTTAATTCTCGTGCTAAAAGATACATAGTTCTCGATTATGAAGCAGGGTAGGCGCTTTATCACAAATTCGATACTGTTTAATTCAGGGGTCGCCCGAAGAGTGCTGCGACCTGCCTTAAATCATCCATCTTGTTTCAATCACGTGGAAAGAAGCAAAAGGAGGGAGAGAGAGAGAGAGAAGAGGTCGGGGGCGAGCGAAAAGACGAAAGCGAAGGGAGTACGAGAGGGAGACGGAAAATCCTCGTTGAACACGAGAGCCTGAGGGTTTTCCGCCCTATATTTCAATCAGTGCTCCCGACAGAGCTACTATGACGTGGAAAAGCTTTCTCTCTCCTTCACGATCGAGGTAGCGTTCCCCAGTTAGGTTTCAAAACTCCCTTCACTTTCCTCTCTCTCTCTCTCCCTCTGTTTATTTTACAGGCCAAATTAATTGACGTTTAAGAACGAAAAATTGACTGCCTCCAGAGTCTCTGCAGATTCATCGTCGATCCTGCGAGAATATGTAACAGCGGAATCATTTATTTTTCAATTTGTGCAGTCAACACCGAGAAAGTCGATCGATTTTCTCAAACGTCCAACGATCGTTATGAAAAAAAAACAACAACAACAACAACTTTAACAGAGTTTACGCGATTCATTCTAGAATCATTTTTTCTTTCGCTGATAAATAGTTCCGACGTAACGGTGGCAGCTCTTGGGGGTTGGATTCCGCCAGAGCAGCGTTTCGGCTGTGTTCATCGCTAAAAGTACACCTAACGATTTTTATAGCACTCCAGTTGTAGGGAAGGGTCGCTGGACGTGGAAGAAGTCGACGCAAGTAGGGTCAGATACCTAAAAAAAAAAAGATACAAAAGAAACGTCGAGCCGGAAATAAAAGCTCCGCCGTAAAGTGAGCTTTTATTTTGCAAAGTCTTGGACGAGTGGCCCGCGGGGGACTTGCCAGGGAGCTTCCTCCCTGGAGTCTCCGACACTTATTTCTCTTTGCTCGCTATACCCTTTTCTTCCCTGGTCTCTTCCACTCTCGTTGTATCTTTCTTTCTCAACGGAGCTCTGGTCTTTCGAACCGGATACGCATTCTCATCTCATTCCTTCGAGCTTCGGTCTAACGACTCTTTCGTTCACTCGTAACGGGTGGAGGGATGAACGAAGAGAAAGAAAGAGGTGGAGAATAGCGAGGAAGAAAGTGGCAAGAGGGTGGTGACGAGTACCTGAAGGGTGCACCAACGTGGGCTGTGTATACTCGGTACAGTCAACCGGTGAACTTCCCTCTTTCGGTCCGGGAACGTCGCGGACTAAAAAGAAAACTCTCCGTCCATACTCGCTGCAAAAATTCAGAGACGAGAGTCGAACGAATCGTCCGGCAATTATTTTCAAATCGATTTTTTTCGTAATATTATTTTATTCGTAAGCTCCTTTGAAAGCTCAAAAGTAGATTTTGTTATACGAAACGAACGAACACCAGCGGTGTCGTCTTCTCACCTCGGAATTATTTATTAAAAGTAGGGTGCACTATCGTTGGTCCGTTGGCGCAACTACCTCGTAAGCCAAGAAGCTAGAGAACCTCTAACGCGCATTGCTTCCCAAGACTTATTCAACCCTATCAAGAATGCACTCTTACCTCTCAGCTTCACCCCTTCCCATCATCCTCCTCCGCCATCATACCCGGCTCAACGTCTCGAGACTGCTGTAACGTTACACTCCGTCGCAACGCGAGAAACTCTCACCACACACGGAGAAAGGAGCAGGCTAGTAAAAGGTGATAAAACGTTGAGAAGTATCTCTTTTTTCACCCTCGTCGTGTTGTATCCATGGGAATTCATGGGTAAACATGAGTTATTCACACTGCAGCTTCCGCACTCAGACCTTCAGCAGTGCTCGCGTAGGCTCGCTGCAACGAGAAGTGCGGAGGAAGACCGCGACATATGCTTAAGCAAACGTATAGCGCGACATCGCGATACAACGCTGGAGCGTTCCCTACCGCACCGAGCGCTTCGGTATCGTTCCAGTATTCCACCGCTTCTACGAAAATGGGATTGTCACGTTCGTGAGGTTGGATATCGACGCGTTCGTCGGTGACACCATTGATGGGTCTGCATTCGTAATTCAAAAATCCGCAAAAACCATAAAGTATATTTTGAAACTTTCGATACTCGTGCAGATAAAGCTTTAAAGGAAATTTTTGGTTGGTGATATTTTGCGTGGTCTTGGGACGCGGTCGGAGCCGCGTCACCAGTCCTCTGAGAAGAGCGATGAGACGGAAACAAGAATTCGGTAATGTTGGAGCTGAAAAGAATTGGAACACGGTTGGCGCGTCGAATGAATCGTCCGGGTCCCTCGGTGGTCGCTACGCCTACACACGGTACAAGACGTTTCCGAAAAGTTGAAGCGGAAGAAGGGACCAGGAGGGTTATCGAAGCATATGGGACACGGGTCGCGAACAACCCTAATAGCTGCTCCGTTGCTGTAAAGCTCGATTTATAGTTCCTACTTGTTACGTTCGATTGTACCTGGTGCAGCAAAGCCACTTTCCTTGGCTGGCGTCGAAACGTTGCGCCGAGGTGGCATTGTAAACACGGTCGATTACGCGAATGCCTCTTTTTACCTTGCTCCTTCACTGGTGAACGACGATTGAATCGCTACGAATAATTATCGTAAGCTTTGAATCCTCTCGTAGAGATATCGAGATATCTTGATCCTCTGATACTCCGGATAAGGGAACTTTAACGAAAGGACGTTCGTGTATGGTCAGGGCGGACTACATTAGCGAACGTCTCGAGCGAGCGAAGGGTGAACCGCGACGGAAACCCCTGCCCATCGAAGAATAGCTTCTTATATCGTCCGTATTTACGAGGGTTGTTTCTTCCGCCACCGGCCACTCGGAGATAAGAAAATGGGAAATCGTTGCGTTTGACCGGGTAACCTTGCCTCCCTTTTACCTCGGTCCCTTCGCTATAGAATTTCCATCAACGCGGGTGGATGTAAGTTTCACGTGAACGCGGAAGATGTCCGATATTTTTGGACACGGCGATCAGATTTGAAACTGACGGTAACCGATATTTTTTTCCATCGAACAATCTAATCGGTATAATCGCGTCTCGTATAAACCCTCGGAGTATAACCGCACTTTTCAATTTATTGACCGTTATGACGGGCCACTGGGAGTATCGATAATACAGCGGACGGATACGTGTGAAAAATGTGAAAAAAACAAGATTGCTCGAAAGGTCGAGACGCTTTTAACTCGTTCGAGGGAAAAATGCTATACGACAGATTGAATTTCCACTCTACTACTCGCGGCAAAGCAAACTCTCCACTCATCGAAACCTCGGAGATACCAAAGAAATCGTTTATTTTTTATTTCTTTCTCACAACGAAATCGAAGGAAGCCTGGCTGGGTAGCAACCGCTCTGGTGTCCGATCCGTGGCTGTTCATCTCGAGGCTCCAGAGCACACGTAGAAAAGGGTGAAACCCAACAATAGAGGAAAACGATGCCGTCCGACCACTCGTTCCGTTCGATTCTCCACGTTGAAAAGTTTATTCTCACGGGTACGAGGCCGAGGAGGTCCGTTAAAGCGAGTAAGGTTGGTTCGACCGGTCGAAAGGAAAGCGTTGGTGGACGATGCTGAGAAAGCACCCAAACGATGCATAGGTGAATTTCTGGAGGAACGTGTGTCGGCTCTGTCGACCGTAGGAACAGTTGAACGCGTCGGGTCTCTGCACTTGGCAGGGCATTTCGCTATGAATGCGTTCTATTCATAAATAGGCGGTGGGTACTGGATCTTCCACGGGTCCCATCAAGAAAGAAGTTAGTCGGCAATGGCTGGTAGGTTGGTTGGTTGGTTGGTTGATCGCCCGTGGGTGGGGTGATGATTTCTTGTGATTCGGGTTATAAGCAATAGCTTATTGACAGGGAACACGGAGTAGAATGTAGGAGCAAGTAGAGGCAGGTGAGGGAGGGAGGGGGCAGCCGGCAAGTTGGTTCGGTGTAATGACTGGGTGAGTTGGAAAGTGGAATAGCGAGCCGGGTTGTGCGGAGGTTTGAGAACGATGGAGAATAGAGGGAGATAAAGGGATTCGTGGTATGGTAAGTGCATGATGTTGAATCGTCTGGAAAGGGAAAGCACGCCGCAGCCCTACAAGCCTCCTACACAATGTCTCACCGGCGCTCGAACACTCTCGCAGTCTTCCAATTTTGCCGAGGTCCCTGTCCCACCTACCACTTTGTACACGAGAAGCGTTGAACGTAGGTATACGTTTACCGGAAACTCCACCACCAGCGTAGACAACACGAGGGCACCAACAACGAAGCGGCGCAGGGGTGGTAGATGCAAAGTTCACGCGGAACGGGCAGGGTAGTACAATGCTGGATTTCGCTGTGGACAATCGGGTTCCCCGCACTGCTACATCACGGACCCCAAAAGCTGAAACCAACTAAACCTCAACTCTCACCTCTCCCGTTCTCCGTTCTGTTTTACCTCGCTCAGTCAACGACTGTACGATGCAGAAGCCTCCATACCACACGCGGAACGGCAACGAGAGCAACCAACCTCGAAACCCAGCGACCAGAGTTCCGACCATTGTGGTACGGAGGAGTGCACTGCCCGCTCTCCCTCTCGTACACCAATATCGTCGCGGAACTGCTACCGCTCCGAACACTGCGCCTATCCATGTTGGCCTTCCACCGTGCGTATCCACCGAATGTTAGATTTGTGCTCGGTGATGATTCTTGGCTCGGGCGACACGCTGGCTTTTCGACCTGCGTCGTTCGGAACGGTGCGAAAACTTGCAGATTTGTACATCGCTCCGATTGTACCGACACTCGGGTTAGAAGTGTTTCACCGAGACTTGACAATTGGAACGCCGGTTCGGAGAGTACCCAGGGCCGTGACGATCGCTTATACTTTTAGAAGTTTAAAAATAAACAACGCTTTCGAATCGCTGGTATTCGTTGCGAAAGAGAATCAAAAGTCGGGCTCATCGGGACGATGATGAAATCGGCCATTGGCTCGCTTCGTTCTCAGCCTCGAACGTAAAAAGTGTCTACGTACCTATATCGTGCAACGTTGGTGACTCCCTTGGGGCAACCTCCGCATCCAAGCGCAGTGTCCTTCAGCGTTTCACTCGCTTTGTTCCCTTCTTTCCTCCCTTCCTTCCTTCCTTCCTCTCTTCCACCATAACCGGAACTCATTTTCCCCTTTTCTTCTATTCCTCGTATCTCAAGAGATTTTTCCCTTGCCGATCTTTTCCGTAATGGCTTCGGCAGCTACTATCTCGATTCGCTTTCGTTCCTCCCGGTACTTTGCCTCGTTTTTTTTCATCAGCCAGTTTCATATAAATGTTGCCAAAGCCGAGTTTCGACATCCTCGGCTAATGCATCGCCTGGGACCTGGCCCAGATTTATCGATCGCGAAAATTATTCTCCGAAGATTCATAAATAAATATAACTCTCATAACAGAAAATATTTCGCGCTCGTTGGCTCGATTAATGATGGCTCGATAGATACGACCCCAAGTTACTCCGTAGGGGATGATATAAATAACTACGGGGCTGCCTTTTTCCAGAAACATTATTCATCGATGGACTTGTAGTCATTGAAGACTCGGTTGTACCCACAGAAGCCCCGTTTCATTAATTTTTTTTCCTTTTGAAACGAACTGGACTGAACGAACCCACAGAGTCTCGTTCCCTGGTATTCCTCAAGGCGAGAAGGTGAATCGGGGCTGACCCGAGTAAACCCAAGAATTCATTGAAAAGCGAAAGAATTCTGTGACCTGTCATTTTCTTTCTCAACCCTCGCTCAAGTTTTTCAACTTTCGCAATGAGAACTTTGCCTATTCGAGCATCGATGTTATCAACTAACGAAACCACCATGAAAATTTTAATCGATCAACGATACACCGATGAATTAATTTGAGATGGGAAATAGTTCGATATTTATTGAAGACTTTGTTACAAATGACTCTCAGCAGGATTGATAACGTTCGCCATCCTCGTTTCTCCTTCAACCCTACGCCCTGCCTTCCTGGCCAAACGCGCACAATAGGAAAAAAAAGATAGGATAAACTCGTACGGTTTTATGAATTATTATTTCATACCCCCTTTTTTTTCTCGCACGGTTAGCTCCGTTGGGCTCATTGAGTGTGTGATTATGCACGGCGAGGAACTCGGAGCCTCCGGGGGTATCTCTGCATTACGCTTCGTGGACCCTGTAGGGTTCGAAGGCGGCGACATCCGAGAGTTCACTGAGCCAGGCGCGATCTTTCTCTTCTTTTGAGCTATAAACCCAGAAAGTGATAAGAAGCGAGGGCGAAGAAGGGGC
>JAPYZI010001866.1:0-27893 GCA_030523105.1 Ophioninae sp. A BG-2022a | reverse complement strand
GAATGAAAACCGCCGTCAGCGCCGCTACTCGAGAACTACCAATGGGGGCAGTCCCCAGCAGAATCGGCACATATAATCCTTAAGAACTGTCCTTCTATGATACTTGATTTTTGATAATAATAATTCAACACGTTTATTACTAACGCTTCTCGAATAATTTTTTTCTCGTGACGAATATTGTTATGCTTGAATGTATCGTATTTTTTCTATTTAATCCGGTGGTAATACCTCACTAAGAACTTTCGCCAAGCCACTAATTACCTTTGTTACGCCTTCGTCTGTTCGTCCCAGACGATACGTTCTCTTTTCAATTCGTACGAACGATAGACGCGCGTCCCTACGTTATTTTTTTTTTTTTCGTAAATTTGTCTACGCGTGACCATACAAACGCGTGGCACCGAGCCAGAGTGCCACGTTGCCCAAGTTTCCGGTATCGTTAGAGCCACCGAAATTTCATCGCTCGCTCAGTCCAACACACCCTCAGCTTCGATCAATTTTTCATCCCGAAAACCCGACACAACCGACAATGATGAATCTGAAAGCGAGAGAAGGAGAGAAAAAAAAACAAACGTCCCTTGTATACCGGACACGCTTGTACTTCGAACGATCGAGGAAGAGGAAGTTTCGCGGTGAGCTGCGGCGATGAGCGAAGGAGAAGAACGGGACGGGTGGCGGGAGGGGGGGGGGGGGCAGGGGCAACGGTGCAATCCGGCAAAGTGTGCCAAAACCCGGATATTTTCTATACGAAGAATTCGAATTTTCAAAACTCGACGGTTCGATACTTTAAATAAACTCGATGATGTTTTTCTCAATTCTCGACAAACCAAGGATTTAACGGGCAGTTTTGGTGCCGTTAAATCATAATCTTAATTGTCCTGTACTTTTCACGCAAGGCGTTCGAACAAAGAATGAAATGATTTTGAAAGTTGAAATTTTGAAAACGAAAATAAAATGATTTTGAAAATGAAAATGAAAAAATGAAAATGATTTCGATCGATAGAAAATATATGTAAAAATTTGCGACGATAAAAACGATTTTTGTTTTTGGAATTATATACTCTTCATAAACTGCTGGATTACTAAATGATTGTTCCATCGTTGTTGCAACGATTGTTCGTTCATATATTGACGGTATTTGGATTCGTTTGTGCACCAGTGCAATCCTGCAAATGCTTTGTAACGGCAACGAGCCTCTGCGCCGAAACGTTCTTGCATCGAAACGTCAGCGCGCCAAAAAGACCCTGCGTCAAAACGACCTAGTGGGAAAACGTCCTCGCGCCAGGACGGCGGCGGTAAAACGTCTCTGCGGCAAAACTACCGCGGCAAAACACGACCCAGAATTGAAGGTAAAAAAAAATCGTTGTATCTCGATAACTGATGGCATAGTCGGAAGAGATTACAAAGAAAATTACTTACGATAGGAAAATACGTATAACGTACGATATTCAAAACCCCATTTGCCAAAACGAGGTCACTTAAATAATTGAAAGTTTCGTGTTCACTCGAACACGTACGAACTGCGAGTGCACTTCTGAGACAGTCAGCAACACTTCGACTTACATCGAGAAATACGTCAGCTCGT
Organism: Ophioninae sp. A BG-2022a; assembly: GCA_030523105.1. NCBI lineage: Eukaryota > Metazoa > Arthropoda > Insecta > Hymenoptera > Ichneumonidae > Ophioninae sp. A BG-2022a. Next base: position 26,311 of record JAPYZI010001866.1, on the reverse strand, counting down.
TATCTCTAATAAATAATATTTAAAAACTTATCACCACTGACTTTCGAACCCACAGACATCGAACGACGATGACGATCGCGCTGCAACACTTTTATGCATTAACAAGATCGAAGCTTGAGATATTTCAATGGACTTTCAACTTTTCGACCATAACCGCGAAATCGCAGCGTCGAATCGACGATCTAATGACACTCAACGAACGTAACGTAATATTTTCCAATCGATTTTCTTTGGCTTATTTTTTCGATCCGTCTCGATCCTGAAATCTTATAATTAACTGTCAAATTTTCTATACATATATCCGCAGAATAGTGGATTAAACGTATGGCTGCGGGTCGTACGGACGCGCAGGATCTTTCACTTCCGGTCGGACGCAACTAGTGAACTAGATAACGTTACGATGTTAACGGTAACGGGGATCCAAATAACCGCTTAACCTATAATACGAAAACACATACCGATATATACGAATGAACTTTTCCGATTTTTCAAGTTTGCACAATTATCGCGTAAATTCCTTTGCAAATCGTTTTTCTGTTCTAATTTTTGAAAATGAAAGGTTTTACTTCAGTTAACTCAACATCGTACTTTTCAATTCTAACGAATCTTCGTTCGCCATTTTAATACTTCGAACCGCCATTTATGAGAGATGAGCGAATCCTTATCGGATCAACTTTCAATACCCCGGTACGTAACTTTTGTCGAGAGTTTTAATTCACCGCAAAGATTCTCGGGGGTTTGGCACATTATACCGGACTACAAAGCGATGCACGTCGTACCGACAAAGGGGGTCAACCGTGCCCGATCGTTAACGCGGGTCAAATCGATTCGTTGCAGCACCAAAAAAAAAAAACCACATTAAATTTTCCGCGTGTCCGATGAAGTGGCATCTAACGAGGGCAATCTTTGCGTACTGAGAACGGCAAATATTCAAACGTTGCGAATGTTATCGCGACACCCACGTTGCTGACGTGACGCATCGTCGCGGCGGTAGCGAGTCTCCTCCGCACACTCACTGCTACACTGCCACACTGCGGATGACACTTGGCGTGGTTAGAAAAAGGAAGGGGCGAGAGCGGGGGCAGGAGAACGAGTAAGTGTTTTGGGTGTGATTTGGGGCTCTCTAGCCTAAAGCTGGGCTCTTCGATCGTTGTGTACGCGAGGATGCCAGTCGAGTAACGATTCAGTCGCGGAAGATGAAAATAGACGATATCGCGGAAGCCGAGGGCGAACTCCTTCTGCTCGAAGAACGCCAGCGATTGAACCACTCACGGCCCTTTTCGTCCGATCAATAGTCGTTCTGCGTCGCTCGTGTCGCCACTGGTCATGCGCCACTTTCACAGCGCCCCCTACTCGCTCGCACGCGGTCAAACTTTTTCTTTGAGTTTGTTTGGGTAGTTGAGATTTCGACACTGATAGTGGAGGACCGACGATCGATCAACGGAAATCCTCGTAACGTAAAACGAGACTAACGACGTCGAAGATTTCACAAAGAAACGACGAACTCGTTGCGATCGTTTTGAGAGCGAATTGGCATCGTGGTTTCGAATATTAAACTGAACGAATTACGCTAGCGATAATTACTATTGTTATTCATTTTTTTAATCGGCGCGTCAAACGCGAAGTTTCTCAAAAACCTGCGATCGATATAGCGTAGTGAGGTTATGGGTGTACGGCCCGAGTATACGGATTGATGAAGCTCTGTGAGGTGATGGACGTTTGACTCGCGCTACGAAGTCACATGTACATTGAAGAACAGCTCTTATGGGCGAATTGAAAACAAGTATTCTGCGACCCAAACTGCCGCCTGGCGGCGAGACGAGTGACTAGCTGTTATGGATGATCGCCTCAAAGTTAACCCCCCCACCCGCTACTTTCAGTAATCGGATTTCTTTTTACGAATCGTTAATACAAGATGTACAGAGTGTCCCGCGACGGAATGTCATCCGTGAAGGGAGGGGGGTGAAATTCTGAGTCGATTGATATAAGCATATATGGTTCCCGGATCAACCCCGGAATTATTACTAATTTTTTGAGGCAGCCAATCAGGTGCTCCCTTTAAGCAGGCTTACGTCTCTTTGTTCGAACCAATCGTTTCGTTCTGTCGTTTTTTTCTTCGAAGCAGATCGAAGCGAAGGGTTATGCAGTGAGAAAAGATTTGTTCCGCCTTTATTTTTATTCTGCTTCCTTTCACCTCGGCATTTATTGAAACGAGTAATGGCGAAGTAGAAGTCGTACATCCGTGCTATATCAGCGAGCGAAATAAAAGGTTGCGAAATTTCCGCGACGATATTCGTTTTTTGGATTTACTCTTAACCTCGAATTTCTTCGAGTATTGAGAGGGCAGAACCGCGGGCTCGGTTTCGTTCACTTGGCCGCCAGGCGTCCCCGCGATACGTTCCGTTGCCGTTTATTTATCGCGTTGCGGCAATTTCATGGATCGGCGATGCCAAATTTCATCTCGTTTCGTTGATGCCTTATCATTGTTATTATTCGAAAGCCTCCGCTTTCAGACTCGTCGTAAATTACAAATACGAAGGAGGGAGAGAGTGAGAGTTCGTATCGCGAAGCAAATCGGCGACAATTGCGCAAAGATTCGAGTTTGCGTTCTCGCACGTCACGTGCCGGCATTCGGAAAAGAAAATTTCTCGAGGAAGTCGAAGAAGAGGATCGCGCCTGTTTCGCGTCGGACACGCCCGTTTTTCCGAGCTCTCGTCAAACTTGAAAGCCGTCCCCGCGTTTGAAGACCGAACGGAAATGTAATTGCGATTTTACGCCCAAACTGGTTCAGGAAAATATTTAACAATTGGGGGTTGGCTTGGTTGGCTCGAGTCGATCGCTCGCTAGTGGTGGCGAAGATTCGTGGCTTTCCCCGCGCGACCGCGGTTTCGATAACACTCGAAAATTGTTACGCTTTTGAAACTGGTAGGAAACGGCGTAACGGGGTCGAGGAGGTCGCCCCGGTCGTGGAGTCGGGGGGCGATTTATCTCGAAAAATGTGTATCCAATGGGCTCTCTTCGCTTGCTTACTGTCAGCGGTCATCCCGTCCGAAAGTTCAGGTAGTCGCCAACAGCGCCGCTACTATCGAGACGATGCATCAACTATGCTTGCCGATGACGCGATACACGATGAAATCGAAAGTCTGCACGGTAAAAAATAATCTTTCGCTATCAAATCGACGAAGCATTTCGGGGCGGAATATCGTGAGTCCCAAAGTCCGTTATTGATTTCCTTTGTTCCAACACTTGGCGGTTTTAACGCGTTAACCTGCCGAACCGAATCCTATCCCACAACGTATCCGCGCTTCGCTAATCTAACCTATCATTCGATCAACGGACGCGTTAAAAGATCGTCTGTAAATCTGGGTATTTCGTATCCGGTTATAAATGTATTTAATTTAATCGTTAATGCTAAGGGCGAGGGAGGCAGGAATTGAAACGTGCCGGTATAAACGTATGATTTTCACAGACTTATAATAAAAGTACACTGAGGTCTAAGAAACTGTGTTTTTTCGGTGATTGGTAGATGGCGCCAATCGGTTTGCGGTCACCGCTCCGTGTATCGGTGATGCCTAACGCAGCTTAACTCGGATGCGCCAGTGCCGTTCTCGTATTATTATTATCGAGTTTAAGGAGCATCGATATCGTATGGAATATATATGTATATATTTATCCAGATGTAACTAGCGCCAGTTCGTCTCGACAGAGATTTGTCGGGGGAAAGCCGAGGAACGGGTTAACCTCGGAGAAGCGGACGTTACGGAAAGAACTGCGGCAAGCACTAAGGCGGAAGAAAAATGTCGATCGGGTTGTGGCAGGGAACGCGAACCGAACTGGAATCGACTTGAAGACCACGGATAGAAACCTTTACAACGTGATCGGCGAGGTTCGTTTCATAAAAAACGAGCTCCTCTACATAAAGCACCAGGGTCACGTGATATGGGAAAACGTGACTGACGCGCGTCGCGATCACAAGCGTATAAGCAACCTCCTCTGGCGGATACTCGGCAATGTTACTCTTGTTTTGACGACACTAGAGAGAGCGACGAGAACGGTGAACGAGATGCACAGGCATTACCTACCGTTGGGACAGCGTTTGGATAGCGCTATCGGCTCGCTTCTCGGTATGACCGACATTGCGACGATAAGGCATGACGTGAATGTCGAGCTGAGTAGATCGAAGGACGAGATGCTTCACTCGGTCGAAGGAATAATGGACGAAGTGAGGGGTCTGCGAAGAACGATGCTTCACATGGGCCAGAGCCTTCCGGACTATCAACGAAACGTTCTTTCGGAATTCATAAAAATAGACCACAAGATAAGCACCGGTTATCAACTGATAATAACGAACATATCGGACGTGAATTTCAAGATGCACGGTCAAATCAGGCAAACCACCGCGATTGAACGCGTAGTTTCCGAGGTTTCGAGCTCTGTTCACGACCTTACTGAAAAGACTACCAACTCTTGGAACATACTGATAATACTGTTCGATCGTATTGCCGAAATAGGGGCTGCCGTTTTTGCGAGCAAAACCCAAACGTACAAAGACAGTATAGACGCGAGGAGTCGATTGAATATAATTGCCTCGAAGTTGGATACGCTCGCGTTCAACGTAAACGGTATAAGGATTGTACTCGACACGATAAAAGCAAAATTAAGAGCGGTAAGACGAGCTGTGTGGAAAAGATGCGAGGGTCATTCAAACAATGGTATCGCAGAGAGTCCGATAAATGGCGAATACGATTATAACGAGGACGGAGACGACGACGATATTCTTTCGATATACGACGAGAACATCGGGACCGATTATATAGCTGGTAACGGTCAGGAGCTGTACGACGAAATGCAATGGCCAGGATCCTTCCCATCTAATGGTCAGCCTCCCTCCGAGATTTATCCTACAACACCTTATCCTTCGTTCAATTATCCAACAACCGTTCATCCGCAACCTTTTCCGCCTATGACTACTCACAGGCCGATGCATCCCTCCACCTATTATCCTTTTCCTGGAGGTACTTGGCCACCAGGCCCGAGCGCCACAGAAGGACCCTGGTACCCCTCGAACCAACAGAACGGTGCGCATTGGCCTACGGGTCCAGGGACGTCAAAACCTTCAACTTATCCCACTTTCCAACCAACGACTACAACCCCCTTTTATTATCCCACCACTCCAGGCTTTTTCCCTGGACATGTCACCACTATGGTACCCTCTCATCCTTATCCTTATCCACATCTCCCTACAGAGAGCTTTCAATTTCCCGTGGCACCAACAACTTTCAGGCCAATGTGGCCCCATCAAGAACCCTCTAGACCGGGTGTGGTCGATTGGCCTACAGAATCGCCCCTACCACAGCCCAGCTTCATGATCGGTTGTGGCAGTTATTTCACTGGCATGTGTGCTTGCGTATGCAGCTGCGATTGTAGTTGTCCAGCGCTAAGACCCTCCGAAGCCAGCATCTTCGCCAATGCGACCAGTCATAATCCCCATGCCTCCGTCCACCTCTGGAACAACGAGTGTCGCTGCTTGTGTCCGTGCAAATGTCCAGCTGGAACCGTTGTGGCCAGCCGACCTCAAGCTCCACCCTTTGAAGCCCCACCGCCGCCACAATCTTACCTCAACGGCAATGGCGGTCCGACCGGTAACGGATTCGACCCCCTGCAAACGGACAATTGGAACCATCACGAATTGTTGAATGAAATCATCAGAGCTAACAAGCTTATACGCGACGACTTGGCGAACACGAGAAACTTCATTAAGTCCGAACACGAAAAAACGAGGCAATCCAATAACATCGTCGCTAAGAACAACTTGGACTACTTGATTCAACACCACGGTAGATACTTCGAGGACGCTCATAAGTTGTTGACAGATATTACGGAGACGTTGCGCATTTGGCAGATGCAGATGAAACAGGCCATGGAAAAAATGGCAATTTCCTTCCAAACTATGGCTGTCAATATAATGCAATTCCACCAAGAGCTCGATAACTCATTGCGTACGTATGTCTCGCTTGTGCGAGATCAGGGGGATTCGTTAAACACGGTATCTTTCGCTGTGCGATATGCACGGAATTTGTAGTTTCCTTCTCTGACAGTCGTGGCGCTAGTTACTTCGTTAATTGTTACGCCTGACACACGAAACAGTATAAATTTCGAGCATTCGCGACAGAAATATTTTTACGAGATAACTAGCGTCATGTACAGGTGAGAGATGGAAGTAGAACATTCGGCTGAAAATCCATTAATTTTAACCCATGGGGACAGTGCGGCGTGTCATCCCCCAAATTTGCCACGGAATTGCCTCTACTTTCTCGGTGGAAGGGGGGAGGGTCTTTTTTTTCATCAATCATATTATCGCGGGCGGGGGGATTCCGATGTTCCTTCCCGAATTCGCTTTTTTGAAGATCTATCTATTCGTTGTCAATTTTTCATAGGCCATGGCAAACGCAACCAAGGCAAGCTTCCTTTTGATCCTCCCGTCATCGTTCCACCAAATTTCGAAGAGAACTATTCGATCGCCAGCGAACCGTGGCAAACCGCCGACAATCCCTTCATACCCCACCGAGATGACAATTTTCCCTCCTGGATAAATCAAAGTGCAATCGACGCAATGTCGGGACGGATGTCACCTGGAAGACCCTTCTCTTCCGGCGGCCCAACGCGCAATGATGAGGCCGATCGTATTTGGCAGAGTAGGAGGAGTGGGGGAACGATAAAAAATGCCGGAGAAGGAGAGAAAAACGGAGCCACCGAATGCGTCGGCGTCGATCAATACGCGCGAGGTAAATGAATGTCCAACTTTTTGACGCTCCAAATTCCATTTTAGTTTTCCTCGGTTTCCAGAATTGTGGCAAATGGTCTACTACAGAGCGTTGAGTTTGGAAGTGTTTACTCTACTTTAAGTTGGTTTGGGTTTGACTGGTCATTGATCCGTAGATTCTCCGTACAAGGTTGGAATAGCTTCGCCTGTTCGATATGGCGGGAGAACGATGTCGCCGAAAAGATCGGCGATGATCAATCCGATACTCGATCCGTTTGCCTTTCACAATTTGCTTCAACAGCACATCGAAAAACAAGTTACGAACGCCATCCAAATGAGTACGTTTTTTTTTGTCTCTTTCTATGAAGACACCAACGAAAACGGTTTTACATTTCTCGAAAAATATGTTCACGCATTCGAATACCATTTTTTCGCGTATTCACAGAGCCGACCAACTTTGGAAGAAAAATTCGTTCCAGTCGCTGGAGAAAAAGAGATCCTTATGATCTCGCTTATCTGCCGATGCTTGACGGTTTTCCATTTATTTCGCCGCCGATTATCCCGAGGCTTCCGCTACCGACTGTAGGTATACCCGATTTCTCCGGTATCAGCAGATCGCCTACGTCCTACTCGACAAACGTGTTCAGAGAAATGTCGGGTGGAGGCGCCTCGCCAACCTACAGTATTTCGTACAACAACGGGAAAGGAACATCCTGGAACGTCAATTTTGCAAACGGACGAACTTACTCAACCTGGAATCCGAAAAATCCAGGCCGATGGCCGAGGCAGCGGAGAGGACAGTCGTCGTTGAAACGATGATCGATAAATCGCAGCTCTCCCTCCCCACTCCCGGAAAATAATTGTCCATTGTGATTAAACAAAGATTTTCGTGCGTCTATAATCGTATCCGCCCGTAATTATTCATAATTGAATCTCCCACGCTCTCACGAGCTTCGCAATTTTCCAACCAACTTTTTCAAGGTTCCGACTCGATTGAAACCATGCAATGTATTCATTGCGCCTCCATTGTACGGAATAAAATTAAAGAAACGAAAAAGAATAAAAATCTGCGAAAAAAGTCTTCACGTTCTAGTTCCATGAATTGTGCGCAAACGCAGAACTTTTTTAACTGCTGATCATCTGGCACATGCGGATTGAACGTATAAGAATAGCCGTATCTCGATAGCTAATAACCCGATTAGAAACGTTTTCACCAACGTTCCTTGATACGATGTTTCCTGACGTCCAACCCTCATTTTTTTAAATCAAGGTACGAAAACTATCACACTTATGGTTCCCTCGAAAATGGATATGGGCGAGCACCACTGATGCCTACGGGAAGGTTTATATATGTATGTACATGCGCAGAATAATATGGTGACCGCGGCTGCGCACGCGTGCTGTACAAACCTATAGGATGTCTCTTTCTGTCAGTGGTGCGCAACTACTGAATTAGCTAAATTCATAATGTTGAATTAACAATAAAAACGGTTTGAGGCTTCGTATCTCGGTTCGTACATCAGCTAATACTTGGTTTTGTATCATCAGAAGATCCATACCAACTGTCGATACATACATAACCTGCGTATACGTATATTCACAGAGGTTAAGCCGGCAGCGAATTTTCGTCGTGATATTTAACTTTACATGAAATGCAAAATTTCAACCGCGGGGAACACTATGGATCGAGCGCAATGAAGATAAATTCTCCGAAGAAATACGATCACGAAAAATGAAAGAGCAGTAGTAATTATGACGCGTAAAAAAAGGGAGTACGATAAAAATAAAAAAAAACGTAGAGGTTATTAACAATGGAAGTTTGAGATTTCGCATTGTAAAGCTTTGAGATTCGCGACTGTGTTCAGAATTCGCGCGTATGATGAATTGATAAGAAAGATTGTTGATTCTTTTAACGTACTTTATTGATTGACGGCGCTGCCAGATCCTCGGATCTTAATCTGTGCCAGCCATTTTGTAACTATAAATCAGTAAACAGTGCCCCTTTAAAATTGCTACATCACCGAAACTGGTCGATAAAAATGTATGATCTCTTTTTATATCTTCATCACGGTTTGAAGGGTATGTATAGAAGGTAAAATATTTCGCTGCTCGACACAAGGACACGAAAAAAGCCGTGCAATCATCGATTGCTGATATCTCGAAAACGGGATGGTAAAACCTTTCGGCATCTTGAAAAATCAACAGCGTCTTGAATCTTCCCCGGAAATAAAAACAGAACGCCTGAGACTTCACAAAAAAGGAGAAATTCGCGTTGATGCAATACACATAGGAAAAATGTAAAATATAAGAATAAACATATTTCACGATTTTTCAAGTCACACTATTTTCACGTCAACCACGAATTCTCAAGCCTCAAACGTATTTTTCGATTGAAAAAAAAACGTTCGACACGTTTATCGGTTGTCGAGGTACAGTGATTTTGACACTTTCTAACCCTACTTCCGTCGATTGGCACACTATTTCATCGAGGTTAGGTTTCCGTACCCAAGAATCCTAATTTTCATAAGAAATGTGAATTCTTTGCAAAAAAAAAAAGGAATGAGGGTTTTGGCACGAGATTCAACGGGATGGGCATTCACGAAGGGGACGAGCCCCTCTCAATTTCAGACGGGAGCGTAGCCGCGACTGATTAAATCGTAACAATATTTATGTCTCTTGCTGGCGTACGCGGGTACAAAGTACACGAAGCTGCGGAGAGTGGCGCGCGGGGCTTGACAGTTTCGTGTTCCCGCCTTCCCGTTCTTCCACTCGATTGTGTCTCGCGCGTAACGAACGAACGAATTTATTTTCGAGCTGCGTCACCTTGTGAGCTCCCCGCTCCGCGTGAATGTGAACACCTTGCGTGAATGTGTAACGAAAATGACAACTAATATGCCTACCAAACCGTCAGCATAAACAATTACACAAGACAAGATAGGTGAGATAAAGGAAAACGCATATCTTGTCGCGCTACTCTTCGGAGACCTTGGCTTTTCACCCTCTTTCTCTTCTACGGCGGTTAACTGGTCGCACGTGGTGGTTGGTGGAAGCGATGGTGGTGGCGGCTGCCGTTGGGTGGGGAAACTAGTTTTCATTCGGCAGCGGTAAAGCTGCCTCGCGTTTAAGTGAAAAACATCGGACAAATCGTTTCAGAGAGCGCTCGTACATTCCGACCCTCACGACATCGAACTCGACGTACGAATTTTTGTTTTTGTTTTTTTTTTCTTCCTTTCGAGATCATTGATCAATGAATAGCTTTTTCCTTTCTTTTTAGTTTAGTTATTTTGCGTCTTTCATTCAAGACAGAAAAGGAGACGAAGAGAAAGAGAAAGCAAGAGAGATAGAAAAAGAGGGAGAGGGAAAAGAGAGAGGTGAGTTTTTCGATCACGAGTGTTTAACGATAAGAGATTCGCGTTTTTTCGAACACGAGAAGTAGATAAAACATAACTTCGCGAGACACCGGAAAAAAATCACGAAAGCACGGAGTTCCCTTTTTATTCGAATTTTCAATCTGGCACAAGTGCTGTCTTGAATCGCCATTATCTCCCTATTTCGCGTTTTATCCAGAGCACTATCTCGGACTCGTAATTTTTTTTCGTTGAATTAACTCCCCCAACGATTAACACGAAGATATGGATAGTTCGAGGTTTAGAAACACTCGAGACACCATCTTATTTGACAAATCGTCAGTTGTAGGCCGTACTCGATAGTCGAAGGAAAAATAAGAGAATGGTGAGCCTGGTACGAGGAAGCCGGAGGTTGATGGTGATATCACCATTGGAAAGTGGCAGCAGCAGCAGCAAGTACTTGAACGGGAGGAAGAACGTTAGAGCCTATTCCCGTTCGGTCGCCAAATGTAAGATCGTGGAGGGGGTAAAAGGCGAGAGAATCTTCACATCGCCGTACCCTGACATCGTTCTACCGTCGCTGACCATACCCGAATTCATATGGAAGAACGTCCCCGAGTTTTCCAACAATATAGCACTCGTGAGTAAATGATGCGCGCGCATCGACAAAACTACGATGTGCTACGAAGACGATGATGATGAAGAAGAAGAAGAATAATAATGAGAAGAGCAAGAAGAAACAGCGGGGAATCGGATGAACGATGAGGAAGAAGAACCGTGGAAAGCTCATTTCTTTTTCGATGGGACAATAAAAACCGTCTCGTCTCCGTCTTCTCGTACGATCGCGTTTCGTATCGAAAACACCACAAAGCTCATATCTCGTCTCGTTTCGTACGATATTCGTTGCCGTCTATTTATCAACTTGAACTTTGTTGCCCAAACCCTCTTTTCTTCGTAATTTCGACCGTGACCTTTTTACGCACAGGAATGTGGGATCACCGGGAGAAAGTATACGTACAGTCGTGCCCGCGACGCTGCCAATCACGTAGCGAGGAGTTTGCGAAGTTTGGGCATGCGCCCGGGCGACACGGTGGCGCTCGTGTCGCCTAACCACCCGGAATACGTGATTGCCTTTTTGGGGATACTCGAAGCGGGAGCGATCGCAACGACGGTAAATCCCTTCTACACTGTTGGTGAGTCTCGAGTATATCGATATCTCGATATCTATCGAACAAACTGGCGAAGCAAAGTCCGTTATGAAATGCCGCCACGCCCCAACCCCCCCTCCACTTCCCCCTCGTTCAAAGATCACCGTCTGCCGCATCGCGTATCGTAATCCTTTATCGAATCATTATTTACAAATGCACAGAGGAAATAACGAAGCAACTTATCGATTCGGGAGCCAAAGCGGTGATCACGGCGGCGGACAATGCCCGAGTCGTTATCGCGGCCGCCGAACGTTGCATGCCCGCGCATGCGCCGAGAATCGTCATCGAAGATGGAACCTGCGATATACCGGAAGGGACAATACCCTTTGTGGTACTTTTTTGCCTTTCCTCGTCATTTGATTCGTCGCTCCTCGTTCATCTACGTTCTTTTTAGGATCTAATGACTCGAGGTCGAGACTTGCCGCCGTTACCGAACGAGGAACGATCCGCTGACGAATTAGCCGTTTTACCGTACTCCAGTGGAACTACCGGTCTTCCAAAAGGAGTTGAACTCACCCACAAACATCTCGTATCGGACATGCTCATGGTGAACGGGAGTATGCCTGATCACATATTTGAGAGTGAGTTTGTTTGAGTTTGGACAAACTCTAATATCAAGCTTTTCATTTATCGATAAGCGAACAATCCCATCCCCACCCGGCCGGCGCGACCTTTGCAGTCTGTTACGGATGTGCCCCCCCTCCCCCCAGATCGTCGATCAAAGTCCCGCACGTCCGCGTACCCTCCGATAATTACGATTCACAGTCCCGGTCATGATAACACGCCTTAATACACTTTAATGCCGCATAAGGATGTGCAATTACACGGATGAAATATTCATTTTCATTACGACGCGTATTCTTCCATTTGTTTGATATACTACAAAAAAACAAAATATGTTTGCGTTTTGTTTGGGTTTTAACCCAACCCAAACAAAACATGTCGTGACCGAAAAACCCTAGTTTTCATTCGTACAAGATTGTTCATCTTTAGTTGTTGATGAATTTAAGCAATAGGGAAGAAAAGCAGAAGAGTTACGAGTTTTCATTACAGACAGCGAGAAAGATGTGATACCGGCATTCCTGCCGTTCTTTCACATCTACGGGATGAACGGAATGATGCTGCCGAGATTGGCGGTCGGCTCGAAACTCGTAACCCTGCCGAAATTCACGCCCGAAAACTTTGTCAATATTTTGGAAAACCACAAGGTACGCGATAAGATGCAGGATTCGTGGTTTGTTCGAAAAATGGGCGTGGCTTTTCATTTTTTCGAAAAAAATATTTGTTCAATCATCGATATCCATGATGGCCAAAAATAACGTCCATTGTGTCCCCTTCGAAGTAATAATCCTCGGACACTTGACCGCGTTTTCCATTTCTCGAACTTCTGAGCTTTTTAGCACGGCTTCGGGCTCTCAAAATGCTTCTAACCACCTCAATATCTGTCAAAAACAAAGAAACCTGCAAAACGGCTGACAACCTCAACACGTATTGGATACACGTGTAGCAACACATAAGTAAAAGATCGAAAATCGAACGTAGACCGGGAAATTTGAAAAGTCACATTACTTTTTGAACAAACATCAAACGATGCGATCAACAGCATTGACGGATGAATACTCGTTTGCAGTGCACGCAATTGTTTTGCGTACCGCCGATAGTTCTCTTTCTGGGTGCGGCGGCTAGCGTGAAGAAGCATCACTTCGCAGCGATGAGATCGATTTTCAGCGGTGCGGCACCGCTTGCCGAGTCGGACGTCCAGAAAGTCTACGAGAAGTTTTCGATTGGCCCGGGCGAGTTGACGTTCCTGCAGGGTTACGGTATGACGGAATGTTCGGCGGTTGCGTTCACCGAATCGTCGAACAGCAAATTCGCAAGTATAGGACATCCGTTATGTAACTCCGAGGTGAGATTGGTCGATCCTACGACATATCGTGACGTCACGGCTGCTGGACAAACTGGGGAACTTTGGATCCGGGGACCTCACGTGATGAGGGGCTACCGTGGAAATGAGGAAGCCACGAAAAACACGATCCACGAAGGTTGGCTGAAAACCGGGGACGTTGCTTATTACGACGACGATTATGATTTCTTCATCACCGACCGACTCAAGGAGCTCGTCAAGGTCAAAGGTTTTCAAGTACCACCAGCCGAACTGGAAGCGATCCTCAGGACTCATCCCGACGTCGAAGATGCAGCGGTGATCGGTATACCCGATGCCAGAGCGGGTGAACTACCCAAAGCTTTCGTACTGAAGAAACAAGGCGCCGCGATAACGGAAAGTGAACTTCAACAATTCGTAAATCGACAAGTCACCGAATACAAAGAACTGAAAGGTTCGTTGGATCATATCTATCCGATAATTCGTCGCAGTTTAATGTTCAGGCTTGAATCACGATTTCTCTTACAGGTGGTGTTGTCTTTGTTGATTCCATACCTAGAAACCCCTCGGGCAAAATTCTTCGCCTCAAACTCCGGCAGATGTAACGAAAGATGATCTCGTACTTTTTCCCCTCTTGCCCTTATTATTGTAAATATCTGATAACCAGTGGACAAATTTTACGTTTTGTTAATAGTTAATTACGCTTTTATTATTACTTTCCTGAGTTCAAACGCGTAACCTTGAGGATCTTCACGCTCTTCCTGTTCCAATCCTCCATTACCCATATAGGTTAGCAAGATGGATTTCGGTTTCGTAACCATTTGCCGAGTGAAAACCGGAATATGCGTATATACAGAGGATCTTCACAGAGGTTTTTCGAAGTATCAGGTTTCCGAAGTATCATCTTTCCCCTCGTTGAATACCGATGAATCGATCGACATTATGGAACGATAACGAAGAAATCAAGCATTGGGTAGAATTCGAAATTACCGATTCAGTGCAGAAACTTTTTTTTCCGTCCTTTAAAGAAACATCAGTTTTCGTTATTCTTTGAAATCTCTATTTTGATGTTCTTCCCGAGAACACGAATTCGTAAGATTCGCCGTGAATCTTCGTTTCTGTGATAAATGACAGAGGCGGATCGCAAATGTTATTTCGGGTTTGCGTAATCCAAAAATTTCCCATGTGGTAATTTCCTGCCAGTGGGAAATTTTTAGAATATCGACTGGCTCGATATTCTCTGTATACCTCGTTAGGCGGACAATAATGAGGAATAAAACATGTGAAGGTTAATTCGAGCGTTGAAAAAATACGAATATACTTATCGATTAGATAATACACTATTATTTCACGGTCACGCTGACGATCCGTATGTCGTCGTAAGGCTTGTCGGTTTTTGGATTCGTTTTTACTTGGCTGATGTTCTGCACGACTTCCATTCCCTTCGTTATCCTTCCGAATACGGTGTGCTTGTTATCCAACCAGGGCTGTGTGAAACGAACAAAAAATCCGTTAATAATGAAATTAAACGTTGCATCGTTGCATCAAACCGGGTTTCGCCTGAATGTTTTTAAATCTATTTGTTCAGCCGTGCGTAATGTCGATTATTCCGCAAGAATATTTTATATTATCATACAATACCACTCTTTCAAAAACTATCGCGTGGTTCTCCGCCTTTTTGACTTTTTGACGCTGAATTAAATTTAAACACGCTTTCATGCCAGATCCAAATACGCATGGACGTTTTCATAAAGCAAGTAGAATTGCGATTATCGATTCGAGCACTAGAAATTCTGGAAGTTTCGCGAACGGAAAAAATACATGGCCTTGAAGACACGTAGGATCTCGATGTAACCTCACAAATTTTCAAATTCGTTTGTCTCATGACATGAACACATTTTTGGTAAAATCGACCATCAAGCTATGCAGATTTCGTAGCTGTAGAGCTTGGTAGTTTTATTTAACGTAAAAATGGTTTCTTTTAAAACGGTTTAACGGTTCAATGGCTAAAACGGTGTAATGTTGAAAATGGTTTCTTTTTCTAAAAACGTTAAAATGGAATCTTCGGTGCAGTTTTCGCTTTGCCTTAATCGACTTACCGTTGGAGTCAGCGTTATAAAGAATTGGCTCCCGTTCGTATTGGGGCCGGCGTTCGCCATGCTCATCGTGTAGGGTCTGTCGTGTTTGAGATGCGGCCGGAATTCGTCCTCGAATTCGCCGCCCCATATACTTTCACCGCCTGTGCCGGTACCGGTTGGATCGCCCGTTTGTATCATGAAACCCTTGATAACTCGATGAAATATGTGGCTGTTGTAAAAGCCGTTTTTCGCGTGCACACAAAAGTTCTCGACGGTTTTAGGAACGTCCTTGCCAAAAAGAGAAACGTGAATGTCACCGAGAGCGGTGTGTAGTATCGCGGTGTCGAAAATCTTTTGAACGTTGGTCGCTTCGGTGGACGATATGATGTCTTCCTTGGAAGGCTTCTCGTTGAAGACGTCGCGGTCGCACTCGGTGCTCTTCGTGTCCTCGGGTTCCCGCCTCGTGAACATGTAGAAACGATTTTTCTTGTGCGCCGTGCAGAACAAAGTTGGATCTGGGCGGACCAGCTCCATCGTTGGATTCTCCGAAGCTTCCATCTCTACTGTCACAGCGGCAGTTGTTTTCTTCGCTTTGCCCTGAAAATTTGTCCAAATCAGAAGATCCCAAATATCTGAGAATTTATAAAAAGATATAGGAAAGATATAGGTATTTATGGAAGAATGGTGGATAGGGCTACATTGAAATCGGAAACTCACCTGAAACAAGGCGAGATTCATGGGACGAAAGTTCTCCGGCTTCCCCATAATACGGATACAACGATTCGTGTGCAAATTAACGAGTTTGATGCCAAGCATCGTACTGTACAGAACGAAGTAGCCCGACTCATCGAAGAGGATATTTCCAAGGTTGATTTCAGCCTTGTCGAGTTCCCTCTCCACGGCCATCCTGTCGATTAATCAATGAACATAATTAAAACTTGCAAAAGCACAACATGTAGAGAAAGAAGCTTAAAGTAAAAAAGAACATAATTCATCCACGTTTGAAATTTCGTTGAGATGTAAAAGATGCATCATATGATATATGGATGCAGGGGAGATAATCGAAATATTTAAACAGCGATTTGTCAGGGAAAAATATGTTTCGTTGTAAAATGAAAGAAACAACCTTTCCGTTTATGAATTCTATAGAAACTGGTGCTCGATTTTTCAATGAAAACTTTTGAGAAAACGTATTTTGAAAATTTGTGAGGTTATGTCGATCTTTTACATTTAAGCTCGACTTTCTTGTGAACATTGATGGAAATACCTGCGTCCGAATTCCATGTTTGGCAACTGCTGAGTCATCTGTTGTAGCTCGGTGAATCTCTGGAGAGTCTCGTCGAAAACGCGATAGAGTTTGCCCGTTATGAAGTGGAAAACCCGTACCTTCCTGTCCCCGCTGATCGAGGCAAATTTCGTGCCGTTCGGCGACACTGCAAGACCCGATGGATAAGTCTTGTTTTTCGCGAACTCGAAGAGATCAGTATCCAATTTTGACTCGAATTTCACACATTTTGGAAATTTGTACTCGGACTTTGGACCCGTCCAGTATTCCAAAATTCCCGCCTTGTCAACGGAGATGCAAGTCTCGAATTTTTGATTGTACTGAAACGTTATTATTACTACTAATTATTAATTCCTCACGATATTATTATCGTTATAATCAGAAAACCTTAATTAACGTATAATTAATTATTATTATTTACATTAGCTGTATTACCATTATTATTATTAATTCAATAACTATATGTAATGAGAATATTGGAAATTATTGTAAATAGTTGATGAAACATTATAAATTATTATTATTATTATGCATTTTATGTTTTATTTGCTGTTCAGCTTAACCTATAAAAGCATAGAAAAAAATCAATATGCTCAAATTTCGGTCCGGGACTGAAAAATGTCAGTAATGATAACAAGAGACAAAATATCTGCTGATTTTCTTACCTTCATCACGACTACCGGCTTCCTGTGGAGTTTGTCAAATATGTGGAGCGGTCGCTCGGTTCCCTGTCCGTCGTACACACAAATCTTTTGGCTATCCTGATCGGTGACAGCGACCGCTGCGATTGCATCACCGGGTGAATAAACCCACTCAACCACCTGAGGTACGTAGTCGAATTTCATCATATTAATCATATCTTGAAACAAAAAGAACGATGGAAATAGTAACGCTGGAGTCACTGGATTAGTGAGAGTCGCCAAAACGTTCAGTACTGGATTAAGCTAGTGAGACGACTGTAATACGTTTTAGCATGCAGTTCTAGGTTTAATTTACAATATAAAATGAAAAGTCACTTTTCCAAACTTTTTCTGTGGCAAATGTGGGAGAGTTTGGAAAGAACACTAGTCTAATCCCTTTCTCTAAGAAAATCATATTCGATGTTCACAGTGCAGGCTTTTGAGCTGCTCTGCTGCAGTTAGTAATCATTAAGGACAAGAAAATGCGCAAGAATATTTCTACATTTGGGAAATACTGTTTGCTGTAAAAACAAGAACCTAGACTTTCCTGCATGGGTAGTGAAACGTATTTTGAAGCCTGATTAAAATACTATCCAGGAGCTTCCAGAAGAGCAAGATTTCAATAATTCACGACTCCTGCTAGATGGGTAATCCAGCACTGAAAGCGTTTGAGCAAAAGTAGGCAACGAAAGGAACTAGAACCGAACAGTAATGAAATCATAAGAAACGCCGATTGCCTTACCAAAGTTGATGACATCAAAGACTTTCATAGTTTTGTCTAGACTGACAGTTGCGGCGTAAACTCCGTTGCAGCTAGCCGCCATGGAGTGAATCGCCATGAGATGCGCCCTAAAGTGCTTTACGAATTCTATGAGTTCCTCCTGCTTCTTCCAGAATTTCACATGTCCGTCACAACTTGCAGTTATCACAAAATTTGTTCTACATTGCAGGAATTAGAAGAAAAAAGCCAATGAAGTTTATCCATGCTAGGAAGTCCTTGGCAGTCGTACATACTTTCTTTCCAGATCTAAAATACTCACTTGGTTATCACAATGTGACTGACAACGTCTCTGTGCATGTACGACTTCTCGTAACACTCGCAGCATGGTAAATTGTTGACGTAAACTTGTTCGTACTCCAATACTGAAAATTTTCAAGCATCACAGTGAAAATGTCATAATTTGAGATTGACAGCTCTGGGATGAAGATATTGTTGTTTCGTGCACGTAAGCAACGTGAGACGTAATTACAATTGTTCTTGTCGTAAAGAGGCTGATGAACGCGGAAGTTTGAGGTTATATGTGCCTAACCTCAGTTTTGAAATTTAGAGAGCGATTTAATACATAAAGTTTAAGCCGAAGTGAACGAATAAGGAAAAATAAATTTCGATTCTTCGAGATTCTAGTTAATGAATCAAAGTTCTTTTCGAAAATCAGATATCGAAATTACGGTCGAAATATCGAGAATCTCAAAATCGAAATCGTTCTCCTCAATAGAAATAAGGCGATGATGAAATATTGGTGTATTTTTATTTATAATTGATAATTGTTAATACTTATTTGGAATAATACCTTTTTGCTTTTTAACAGGCACAGCCTCGGAAGGTAATGGACCGACCCACTCGTCTTCGCTGTCACTCTCGTTCCTCGAACGCTTATTAGCCGCCATATTTCGGATCGATGTTTTGTTAAACTTTTGTTTACGGAATTGTTTAAAGGTCACTTTATTTTACACGTTACAGAGGTCAGTGTCAGCGACGATGTTGATGAGCTTCCTCATCCTACGGCAACGCGGGTATCAACGTTCTCGTAAGCGGTCGCAGGTTATAACGCAACATCTATATATCATATTTAATCTCCCTAGATTAAGAGTGTGTGCCAGACGCTGTAAAATTCGATCTAATTTTACCGACTGAAACAATTGGACTGTTCACTGCTGAACAGAAAACGAAAACGGACCATAAGTTTGTCGGGATAGATGGCAGCACCCGGCACTTCAAGCCGGTGTGCTCTCGTGGTTGCCGCCACGATCGATTTTATTCGCATACCCGATTATCACAACGGAAGGCCGTCGCGACGACGGAAACGTCCGAACCGCCATATTGATATGAAAAAACATCGGCTGGAGTGCCGGCATAAAAAAAAAACATCGGCCCGCGATCGAACTATTGTCGAAGTTTGAAAAAAAAGCTCAAAATTCTCGGGCGATCTCAAAAACGGAAAGCCATTTGTGAAAACAAAGACGAAACGGCTACGGAAATGAATCCGCGAGCGTCGCGCACACGTGGCGTTGATTTCTTGGATTTGCGGCACGAAGCGACCGGCGTGAGAGTGGGGGAAACTCGGAACGCGTTGAGTGTCCGCCCAGAAGTTGCGGCGAAAAGTGTGGCAACGTCATCCAGAAAACGACGTAATAGAACGCGAACGCGACCATCCGCGATATTTCAGGCGAGCCAATGAAACGCGAGAGAATCTCGCAACAACAATTAATTTCGTCCACATAGCCGATGAAAAGCGAACGACAATCGTGAAAAGCCATGAATTACGAAATATACGAAATCGTAAAATATTCAATTACCTGACGATTGTCAAGCGCAATTATTCTAAAAGTCAAAAAACCAAATATCGAGTATCTTAGTCGACGAGATCTCGTCTCCGATTGGCCCAATTTTTCGCGAGATGTCGCGGCGATCGTTGGTCGAAAAAAAAACGGCTATGTCGGACATTACTCGCGAACGACTGGAATTGCCGTTGGCGCGGCACAAATCGTCGCCCGATTGGTCCAGCTCGCTCGACTCTCAACCCCCTCCCGGCGAGACTTTCGCTGCGCTCGGCCAGCGTCGCGACTCCTCCCCGCTCTCCACCCCCCACCGCGCCACCCGAGCATCGGTCTCGAGTTTCTTCCTGAGGAAAACACCGTTTCCCGCGGCCCCCATTGCCACAAGTCGCGTCGACGAGGAAACGTGAAGCGGACGAGTGAGGAGAGAGAGAGAGTGTGAGAGAGAGGGTGAGAGAGTGGAAGAGAGTGGAAGACGGGAAAAAAGGAAGGAGGACACACGAAGTACATCACGTTTATTCGAGATTATCACGAGGACTTTTTGAGAGGTGAGTGAGAGTTGATGAAAAGAGAATCATTAAAATAATAAAAAAAAGGAGCATTATCATAAATTCTCGAATCGAGAAAAATGTGCTCTCCGGGTACTCGTCGATAAACGTGCGCCTTCCCGATGTCGAAAAGGACATACGTGCATACATCGTATCCGCGCTCGTTTCCGTTTAAAAGAAAAAAAACGCGATGTGCCGAGCTACGCCGTGAATTCGATTATGCCATAAGGCGCGTTGCTTCCGTGAAGTTTTTACTCTAGTGATTTTTGGCACACGTGGTTTCAAAAAAGTTTCATATCGCGCAACCTTTTGCCGAGAAGCCTCATCGACTTTCGTTCACGCGATTTTTTTTCCCCCATCACTCTCTCGACGCGAGTTCACCGCGGACTCTCGTCGCTCTCCGTCTCTGTCTTCTTCGCGTTAACCTCGTGCACGCGATTATTCCACCATTTTGACGATAGCTACGCCGGTCGGCTACCCCACAGTGCGCTTTTTTGCCGCCGATCCTCCCGACGAACGAAATACGAGAGTTCCAGAGAGAGAGAGAGAGATGGGGATATAGATATAAAGGCGCAGACCGCGTGTGTGCGAGAAAGAAAAAAGATCGCGGTACGGCGTCATTCTCGGATGCCATCTTAGCGAGAGTTCCCCTCTCGAGAAATACCGTGCGGCGTACATTCTCATCCGCGAGTGTGCGTGCTTTTTTCATAGAACGGAAAAACTTTCGAGGTACATAATTACCGTGCTTTTTTACTCTCATCTAGTACTCCGATATAAAGCATTTAACGATTCGTCGATTCTTTTTCCTACGCGACTTTTGAACGTTCACTTGCGTGTTTAAACGTGCACGCGCGCGCGCGGACGCGAATGGGAAAAAACAGCGAGTAGCCGCGGATACAATTCGGACCTGGTGAAAGAGAAGTCATTGAACGGCTCTCGTAGCAATAAATGAATGAAGACCGACGAAAAAACACGTGCTGTTGTAACGGCCTTCTGGCCGTACACGCGATGCCATTTTCTCACGTCGCCACGACGCGATTTTATCTCCCCCCTCCCCCCGGCCTTCTGGGCGAAGTACGCGAGCCGGCTGGAAAATTTTCGACCGCTTTTTCGAGCGAAACTTTTTTTCCGTAGCATCTCGATATACGTTCCGCAAAGTTTTTCCTTCCGAGGAAATTTGGAGTACGTTTGATGCGTGTGTCTCGCTTGCACGATGCTCGTGGCGCGCTTCGTCGAACCGCCGCTTCAGGCGCCTCGTGCACTATGTTTCCACAACGTCGATTCGCGAAAAGATAAAATAACGAGAAAAAAAAATCAAGTACCACGTACATTGGTTATTCTTATTTCTTAATATTGTTATTGTTGTTTCGGGCGTGCGAGGATACGGGCGATGTTGGCGTCCAAGTATTTTCCTTGCGCGCGCATCCGAGTATGAAATTCCACCTTTATCCCCTATCGCCCCCCCTCCCGCCATTCCCCTCACCCGCTGCGAAGCCGAATCTTGCGTACGCCAAATTTTCCGTTCGTGTTGTTTTCACTCAGCCTCGTGGATTTTTCAACATCTTGATCCAGAAAAGTAACGTTTATTTCCTACGATTTATCGCGGAACGTGACACCCCTCCCTCCCCTTGCCTATCTACTCTTTCTCTCAATCGCGATTTTTCCCGGGATCGTGAAACAACGCGATGATGAACGCGACATATGCCATCTTTTATTCTTCATCTTTCAGTAAAACTTTTTATCGTTTCGTGCCGCGCGATTTTCCCTTATCCTGAAAATTAACGTGTCCGGTGATATATTTCAGCTTCAACTTTGGACAAGATCGTTTTTTGAAATAAACCTCGAACTCGTTGAAAGTTGAAAAAGTCTTTTGAACGAAAAAAAAACCCAGATTTTTCACTTATAGAAGTTTGTATTATTTGTTTGTTCGTTTATAATTATTTTAAAATGGTTTTGCGTCTGCTCGAACAATTTTCACAAGCCTCGACATTGATGTGATGTATCAAAGATGCGGCGCATGTTTCAATGATGAAGATTGAAACACGCGTTGTGTCCAAAGATGGCATTTTGATTATTGATCCTCCGAACAGGAGTTCAGCGTTTTCATCAGAAAAATCTTTGGAGAGCACTCTTGGGCTTTTCCGCGGAAAGGTGTCGGAGCTTTGGTTTTGGTGATCATCGTTACATAGTAGAAACGTCTAGATAACTTGCTGAAATTGGAGGCTCTGATATTATGAGAAACCGAAACTGGTTTAAAGAAATCTCAGAAGCTAGCGAAACCCAGGGTCTTACTTGACGAAACTTCGAAGCTAGGTTTTCTGGAGAAACTTGCATTTGGTTGTTAACTTCTCGATTTCATTTTTTGTTTATTTTTCACATTCTTCAATTTGTCGTCCAATGTTGGCTAATATCTTTTGCTTCATTCTTTCTGCAGAAAGCATTGAGTAAAAACAACAAAGTTAATAATGTTAGGAAATGAAAATTGTTCATTGCGCAGTATTATTTTGTACAACTAAACACGGCAATGCTGATTGTTCGTTGAACAATTCAATAAACATTTCCATGGCATGTTTCAATTGCATCCAATTTAAAAAACTTCTACAATGAGAACGTTTAGTTGAAAGTTCGAATCCCCTTCAATAATAAATGCACATTTGTCGACTGGATTTTTGGAGAATATTCCCAAAATGTCCTCTCGTTCCAACGTTCCGGATAAAATAATTGAATCGGAGGATGACGTTTGTTTCACAGATCCATAAAAGATGAGTTCGAGCGCGTGTTACAAATGTAGCCGAATGGGCCATTTCGCCAGGGAATGCCCCCAGGGCGGACCAGGGGGTGCGAGGGGAGACCGTGGCGGTCGAGGCGACCGCGACGGTGGCTTCACCAGGGGACGCGAGAAGTGCTTCAAGTGCAACCAGTACGGTCACTTTGCGCGCGAGTGCAAGGAGGACCAGGACCTTTGCTATCGTTGCAACGGCGTTGGACACATTGCGAAAGATTGTCAACAGGTAACGAGCAAAATTATCCCCCGAATCGGTTTTCAGCATTTTTCACTTCGTGCATTTTGACGGATCATAATTTCTCACATCACTTTTGTATGTTGGTCGCATTCAATCGTTGAATTATTTTTGCATCCTTTTTAAATTAATAATATAAAATTCTCAGTTTTCCTGATAATTGTTTTTGTACTTTCATTATTGACAGTATTTTGTTGATTTGAAAATGATTCAATTTGGATTTCACGAAACGGTGAATGTAAATACGTTTTTTTTTCTGAGTATCGATTTATTTAAAAAAAAAAATTTTTTTCCAACTCATATAAACTGGGGAAATATTGCCACCACCTTTTTCTGAGTTTCCCCTTCTTCTGAATTCATTAGGCCTTGATACGATTTATTATTTGTTTATACAATTGGCTCTCACGAATCAACAGGTGAAAATATTATTGATTTTTCTTCGTGCTCTTTTATCTCGTCATTTTCATGAATAATTAATTTGATTTATTCAACTCAATGCGGTAGATCGGAGAACTCGAAGTAATACTTTTCCCTGTACTCCACGATTTGTTGTATTGCAAACGTGTGTTTTCCTTCTGTTTCTTTTTTTTAATGATTTTCGTTTTTACCAGTCCTTTCGCCTCATTTGTATTGAATTTCCATCGCAAACTCTTTCTTCCTCTTCCGAGTCATTTTCCTTTCAGATTTAAAAATGAAAAATTAGTTTTTTTATTATATGAAAAAGGGTAAACGTTCCGACCGTTATTCTATGCTTTTTCCCTTATATTGTATTCAATGCTGTAGCTCCAATTAGCTCGACACCGAATCCGACGCGATTACATCAGCGCTTAAATTTTATTTCGCGACACGAACATTCCCGATTAATTCGTACTCATTTTTCAACTTGTCAAGCGGAGGGAAAAAGCATCTCTCGTGGACGACATTTTTCTCGTACACTCAATGCAATAACATCGTGCAAACGAATTATTTTCATTTAAAAAAAAAAGAAATCGGTCGTCCGTACACTTTTATTCGTCGCGATACTTTCTATGAAAATAGTGTTTGCATGTTCATGTGAATACAAATAATAGCGCACACAAATACACGCGACACTATCATGAAAAACGAAAAAACGATAGGGGAAGTGCTGAGATCTTCAGTCAACAACTGTTTGGTCCAAGTGAGCAACAAGTTTGGCCCGGGGCTGAATTAATTAAGGGCGCACACCCGGGTTAACGGTAGAAAAAGAAAATGAATTTTGGAGGTTATCTCAAAGACTACATTCGCCATTTAATTCAAGTTAATTTTATACGAAAATGCATATTTATAATGAGATCAATTAACAACTCTTTTCCCCCAAAAATATATATTGACTTGATCTTTTTTCTTTACGAAGAAAAAAGATGGCGTCGAATTGAAATTTCCATTAGTTCTCCAAATTAATTTTTCCCCTTTCGGCTCAATTACAAAAAAAGAAACAAAAAGAGTATTCCGGAGTAGAAATTTTGTCCGAGATTGCGTGCAAAATTTGTAAATTCGTTTTTCGATTATTTCGAGGACCGTATTATCGAACTACGCTCCAACACGATGATTCCACTGAATCGCCGAAAACTGGCAATTTTTTTAAAACGCGATGCTCACAAAAGTTACTTTTGAGACTGAACTCAAACTTTAAGACCGAACGAAGCGAAACGTTGACGAAAACAAAAATGTCATCGGATATGCACCATTGAAAAAATCATTGATTCATCATTTACCCAATTCGAGTGATCGTATAACCTACACTCCTGCAATATCGCACCGTTTCCTGATACATTTGTATTTAACACTTTCATTGTCACCCAAAAGTCAAAGTATGCAAAAAGAAGGAAAAAAAAACCAAACAAAAACACGTTACGTATTGAAACAGGGGCCGGAGATGAGCTGTTACAACTGCAACAAAACCGGGCATATCGCGCGCAGCTGCCCGGAGGGTAGCAACGACTCGGGACGCTTCGCCTTCCAGAGTTGTTACAACTGCAACAAGACTGGTCACATCGCCCGTAATTGTACGGAATCGGGAGGCAAGATCTGCTACGTGTGCGGAAAAACGGGTCACATAAGCCGTGACTGCGACCAGGAGGACAACAGGAAGTAGATGAAAACGAGACGAGAAACGCATAAATGAAACAACAGCAAAACATCCAACAACATGAACAGCAACATCAACAGCAACAACAACAACAAAGCCGAATCAATAATACGAAAAGCAAACAAAAGAACCGCAGGAAGAACAAGTTAAAAGAAAGAAAAAGAAAAAAAAACAACGCCCCTTTCCCCGGAATATCGTGTGCCGTGCTCGCTTAACGATTTAAGAATAATAAAAGGAATATAATAATATTAATAATAATAATAATGCCCGTTAACCGTAAAGATGATGAAAGAAAAGAAATAAGCGCGCGCCCCCCCTTTTGCCCTGAGAAAAGTTAAGGAAACGAGAAACAAAAAAAACAGCAAAAACGTGAGTTTGAAGAAAGAAACAAAAAACGAAAAAAAAAAAAAAGTAACGAACGAACTGGACGAGGAGACAGATTTTCAGGTGTACGTAGGTCGGATAAACGCGTGTGTGTTTTACGTACTCGTTGTTCTCGCGCACGGAGAACGCATTTTTTTCAATTTCGCTGATACGAGATTACGAGAAAACAAAACCCAAACAAAAGATAAAACAAACGAGATACTGGAAGGAAAAAAAGGGGATGGAAAAACAAGAAGTAACGAAAAAGTAAAAAAAAAAATACGATAGAAACGTGTTCTTCTCGTGTCGTTCGAGAATCTCCATCTCTCTGTCCCGAATCTCCACCCTCTAACCCTTCCCGTCTCCACGATCATTCCCTCTTAAATCGCGAAATTTCTTCCCCCCTCCTTTTTTTTCTCTCACTTTTCTTCCCGATGTAAAATTCACTCTTGATTTGACCGGAGCGCATAG
>JAPYZI010001865.1:0-27898 GCA_030523105.1 Ophioninae sp. A BG-2022a | reverse complement strand
AAATCGCTAAAAAAAACGCAAAGGGGTATGTATGGAAAAATTTGCAAAAATCGATGGTCCAACTTTGAAATTGTGCCAAAAATCGAAAAATCATCGGATATTAATGATTAAAAAAGCATTTTGACGAGAAAATCATAACGAAGAGATTGAGCGCAAAGTGGAGTCCCAAACCCTAAAGGAAAAAAAGTTATCTATGATTTAGTGAAAAAACTGTTTTCCCCAAAAATCGAAAAAAATTTTAGATTTTTAATATTTTTTTTAATGGTCCATTTCAACGTAACTTTGTCCCCTGAGTACGAATCTACCATTCATTTTCCCTAAAACCCAAAATTTCCATGAAAAAATTGTAAAAAAACTTCTAAAATCACGATTTTTTTGCTGTGTACAGTGTTTTCGACGAAAACTCGTTGATATTCGTAATCAGCTGAAAATTTTCGATTAAGCAGACCCTTTTAATACTTTTAAAACAAAAGAAAAATGTTTGTCTACGCCGGCCACTTTTCCGGAATCTCAAAAATCACGATATTTCAAAAGGTCGTAGCGTGAGCTTCTTATATGCTATAAATATTCAATGGGTGCGCTTGGAAAAGGGTTTTCCCCAACTTAAATAATAGCGTTGGATTCGTATTGATATACATATACGTGTGTGTTTTCGTTGGGACGAAACTACGCGCGTCTTTTCTCCACGCTGCGCGCGTAACGAATCCACACGTAAATAAACACCAAGGTCAGCGCTGGGCAATTGTCCTGCCACGATTCTTCGCTCGAAAAGTCGAGACTCCGTGGCCGAATTCGTGCCATCCGTCGGTAGTTACTCGCAGCGCAAAACTCCAAAATTATTAGCGACGTAACAAGGTACTGCATCGAAAGTTTCCAGCGTGTTCGTAATTCCCCTAAACGCTATCCAAACTTGCATAACTACTAGGTTCTGATCACACAACAATTTTTCAAATAAATTATTCCTGTTCACAGCGAAAACTTATTCAACGTTCCAAAAGCAATAGAATTCATAGCGATATTTCAAAAGCTATTCATATCACGACAACAATGGTTATACCTCTCAGCTGAAAACGGAGGATACAATTTACGACCGTTTCATTTCCCAACCCTTTCAACCCTTTCGATATTACAGAGCCAAGAATCGCTGTCGTCCGAAGGATCGGCAACATCGGGAGGGACTTCCGGTTCTTCGGAGGATTCCGGCAGTGAGGTTGCCTGTGACATCACCCTTATTGAGAGGCTCATCCGTTCGCATCCAATTTGGTTCCTTCCGGGTATCCAGAGAGCCGGAGCTTTCCACTTGTTGCAAGGAAAGGAGGAGGGAGTAAGTGCCTTTCACGAAATTTCTTTTTTCCCCCCTCCCCCCCCCCCCCCCCCCCTCTTCCTCCGAACGACACCAATCTATGCGGTCCGACGCGGTAGCGCGAAAACGACTCGGGCGGTCACAGCGTCCGAAATTGCTCGGTCCCTCAACCTCGTACACTATCGTTGGTCACTCTGCCAAAGTGGAAAAGACAAAACGGCAAAAAAAAAGAATGTATATGTAAACGTCCCGGGATGATCGTGAACAACGCTCATTGTGATGTAACTTGGCACAAACGTTTCCTCGGATTTTCATCCCTTCTTATCGGGATGAAACAGCATAGGCAAAATGTATGAGATCGCTCTTTCTCTCACTTTTGCTCTCGCTCTCTCTCTCTCTCTCTCTCTCTCTTGGCGGTACTCCTCTGAGTGTACTATGCTCAATATGCGGCGACCGTTCGGAGCACGAGAAGATCGCGACGCGTGAAGTAAAGCCGGCAAATGTGAACGGCGGTTTCTGACTTTGGCAAAATTCCAGCGAGCTTCGCTAGAAAGCGTAGAGAAAAGGGAGAAAAAAAGATGGGGGAATAAAGATAGGGATAAGCAAAGAGGATGAAAAAAAAAGATAATGATAAACATAAGTCAAGAATATTAATATAAAAATTAATCGAATGATAAAGATGAGTCGCGAATATTAATATAAAGATAAATATAATTATAAAGATAAGTCAAGAACAGGAAGATAAAGATATAGATACAAAATCCAAATTAGGAATACAAGATGAGAAACGATAAAGATAGAAAAAAATATAAGGACGGTAAAGGAAGATCTAAGGAAAGGAAGATAGAAAAAGTAAGATTCTAAATTGATTAATAAACGCTGAATATCATGATGTTGCATCAAGGGGGTCAAATCCATTTTTTCTACATTTATCAATAAGGAATAGAACCGGTACGTCTAGAGAAAACAAAAAAAATAAAAAATAATCATCATAAATATCAAGCAGGATTATAAAGAGGCATACCTATGAATACAAATTATAATAATAATTTAATAATATTCATGAGAATTAAAGCTAATTAATTATTATTAATATTAATATCAATGAAATCGTATTAAGATTAATATTATATTAATTAACATTGATATTCATCAATATTAATAAAACAATAATAACATAAATAATGCCATTGTTCTAATGATGGAACCAATGATGATGATGATTGAATTGTTCGTTGTAATTGTTTTTAAACTGCCTGTACTCGCTGAGCATTCTCAATTCGTGTCAATGCCTGTGATAATTGGTGGTGTGAAAGTCCTACCGCCTCCTAACAATGCACGGATTTGTTGCAAACAATTACCAAGAAGACCCCACGTGATGAAACCCGATTGCGAAAAGACCTTCGTCCCGAAGGTTCATTCGACTAGACAATTCGCAGAATTTCCTAAGATTGACAAATTCAAGCTGAATATTCACTTGTTAAAAAAAAGTTCAATTTGGTTACTTTGAATCTAGAACGAACCAGGAATTTCGAAGAAAAATCTAAAACAAGTGTATCAATGAATTAGAACTAGGGAAGAAAAACGTCGACGAGAAATTTTCAACGATAAAAACTTCAAAATCGTAATATAAATAAAAATGGTGAAAATAAATGAGAATATTTGTCGAAAGGCGAAATAAAAGAAAAAAGCACGCTCTGTCAATACGCTCTCAAAACATATTGGGGCTGTAAGAATTCTCCAATGCCACTTGGCTGGAAGCGAAATTACAAAAAAAATCTGGTAGAGCAGTAATCAGTGCAGAAATATTTGCGCGTGCGAGGGGCGAGGCTCGTTTTCTCGTTCGCGTATTGTCGTCATTGTTTCGGATCCCGTTCATTGTTTCCCGGGCATTGTTAATCGTCGCATTTCCATCGCGCCTCTCCTCGCAAATATCCCCGGACGCGGTGCACCGTTCGTGAAACAAAAAGACGGTGTATCCTGCAATTAAGTCGGATCCTCCGTTGCTCCATTTCTTTTTCCATCCCCCGGTTACCCCGTTCGCTGATAAAACTAAACGCAATGAGGATTGCCATACGAATAATATAAAAAATATAATAAAAAATAAATCCTCGTTCGAAAGAAACCCGAGAAAAATTGTGTTTTGGTGATAACGGTTTTTTTGTTTTATTTACTTTCTTCAAAGAACTTCGTCGTTCGACAATCGAGTCAGAGTGACACGATGGCGCTGTCAGTGAGACTGCCACCTGGCAAGGGACCCTACATCGAGCACTACCTCATTCAGGCGAACAAAGGAAAATTGAGCCTCGAAACAAGCGAAAATCGTTTCGACAATATTCCCTCGCTAATAGCCCACTACTCTCAGTGTTGGTGAGTCATGAAGAAATTCATATGATTTCAGTGTTGCATTAAGGAATCGTCTCAGGGACCCTTTGAGAAATCACTGATTTTTGCGATTTTTTTTTTAATGTTGCAACAAACTAATCGTTTTGGTTTTTTTTAATAAATAAATACATTCGCGCCGAATAAAAATGATTTTCGTTACGTTTATTAATTTAGTATATAATCATTAAATAAATTGTTGAAACGACACGTTAAAAAAAAAAGATACTTTTTTTCCTTCGCGTCTTTTAATTCGTCAGCCGGACGATACACGATTCTTCTTCATCAGGCGAGAGTTAATTTGGTATTTTTAACATTTCCCTCGGCAAGCAGTGACGAGTTACCGGTGCAACTGACACTGCCAAGGGCGATGAGGGACGCTAAAAACAGACAGCAGCTCTCCTCGCTTGCACTTTTGGGTCAGGAATTTTGGAGGTATCCGATGGCCAATCCAAAGCCTCCCGAAAGCAGCAGCAGCAATACATCGAGTCTCAGCAGTTTTCACGGAGGTGAGAATCATCTGTAGAATGGAAATTTAAAAAACAGTAATCTTTTGATGGAGTCGATAGTCGAATCGGCACTACACATGAAATAAGTGTCTATGCGCCCACTTTGGTGTCCCTCGGGATGTCCTCTTGATTGGCCATACAAATTTATGCCTCTGATCTTCGTTGAAATATCATCATTTTGCAATATCGTGTTTGCGAAATAAAAAAAAATGGCGGATTATTTTTTTACCCCGTCCAGATGATTAGCCTCGCCTGTCTCGTATTATTTATGAGCAAATATATCGAGGCGTTTAATTTCGTTGCATTTCAACAACGAAAACTTCAATCCTATTTCAAATATTAGTTGCAAATCGCAGTGCTTTTCGCAAATTCCAAAATGTAAAAAAATTGGACGAGAAGTCACCAAAAAATTAGCTGACACTTAATCAGCGATACCTGCACCACTTTGAGAGAATATTCTTGAATATATTTACTTTCGAAAAAGGCAAAAAAAAAAGATCTATTGTTTTCAAAGTTTAAAAGTAGAATCCTGCCTTAACCTGCTATGAGAAAAATGGATTCAAATATTGGTGAGGTTATGTGAATATTCACGTTTTCGAGCGCCGGTTCAATTATTCAAGAAAATCTAATTCAAAACTGAAACTTTTAATTAAGAATTGAAAAATAATTCTTTTTCTTCTCATGTAAAAACTCGCGAATATAAAAATACTCGCGCGTGTTATTTATTAGCAGCGTTATCTTCTCCCACTTCTCATTAATGAATAATTTTCTTTCAGGAAACAATAATAACAACAATAACGCATGCACGCCAACGACTGAGAGCATAGTGCTCAACTTGGTGCCGATATCCTGCATCGAGACAGGTGGGCTAACGTTTCCGCTATCCATTTTGCACCTTCGCGTTATCAAAGAATATCGTCCGTCGTGTTATTGTTTTCTTCGATAAAATCCGTAAAGCAAGAAGTCTCACACTCTCGTTTTGTTCCGAACAGCGAACTCGTCGCCGACCAATACGATCACGACCACTGCCACATTTGCCTCGTCACTGCCAAGACAGCCAAGGCCAACGCCACCGAACACGTTGAATCTTACGACGTTCAACGAGCCTACGATGGACGCCAACAAAAAGGAACGCCTCGAGAAGGCGTCACCGAATGAAAAATTATCCCAAAAATTGATATCGCCGAATCTCGTACAGAGCGTACGTTGCCCATCGCCGATCGTTCACAACGTCGAGAGCAACGTTCTAAGTCCCACCGAGGCTCGAACGAATTTCGATTCCTCGATTCGAAGTACGTGCGACGCAACGAGAATCGAAATCACCCGTAGCAACAAATTCACCACGTCCACGTCGACCTCAACCGCTACAACGAATTTCCATCAGAATATCTCGAATTTCAATAACTTGTCAAATGCGAACTCACCCCTCTTGCCGGATGTGAGAAACATCATTGTCGAGAACAATACGATGGCGCAGAACGTAAAAACTCCACCGCCGCCGCCACCCAGATGGGCCAAACCGGGAGTCTCCCAGAGCCAAAATAATTTCACGGTCACCACCACCGTTACCTTCAACGTCAATCAAACCAATGACTCTATCACGTCCCAGGTGAGCCTCGTCCTGAAATAGACGCGAAAAGGAAATTAATTAAGAAACTAATTAATTAACTAACGCTCTGAACGAGTTTTGATACGTGATTTCGCCCGTACAAAAATATCTTTGGACAAACCTACATTTTGCGAAGTATTTATTTTTTAACGTTTGGATACTAATTTTAGTATTTCTTTCAAAATATTCATACATTATCGGTATTGCGAACTGTGTCTACTTGCATCAAAACGAAAACGTCTTTGAATGCGTCTCTGTTTGCTTCGAACCAAACAGAGACGCATTCAAAGACGGCATTGAAAAAAAACAAAAATACAAATACGCATTTGTGGTACACGTCAATGAGAACAATACGTTCCTTTATTAATTTTCCTGCGATTTTTCTTTTCGATCAGCAAAACACTCCATCGGACCCGAACACATCTTTGCTGAGTCCCCAAAGTGCGACCTCTAACAAGTCTCTAGCATCGAATCTGTCGTCATCAAAGTCACCCCTGTCATCAACAACGCCGGTGCTCTCACCCACGTCGAAGCTAGTCTCGAGCATCGGCACAAAAACGCCGAACGTGCTGTCACCAACGACACCCTCGGGCACGAGTAAATCCAAGAGGCGAAGAGACCGCGAGGCACGAAAGAATTCGCAACATTATCAGGAATCGGACATACTCGAGTCGTACTATCGTAGCTCGCCAGGTGACAAAGTCTCGGATTACGAGGATATTTGGAACTCGACCGACCGTTCTAATCACTCGACCTGGTCGCCCAACGACAAGTGCAAACTCAACGACCCCCAAAATCCAAGCCAGGAACGCCCAAAAGCCCCGAACGAGCGTCTCATCCCGGCCGAAAGATTGATCAGTCCGATGGAACAACATCGTTCCGCCAACGACAGACTCCTCACTGAAAGCGAGACTTTCGTCGCGAGAACAGATCGACTCGTCCTCAGAAACGACAAACCGAACGGAAACGAAAAACTCAGTTACAAGGAAATCGCGAGCCCGGAATTCACGAGCTTCAAACCGATCTTGGATCACAAGAGTCCGGAGAGTGGTTCACCCGAGGAAACGGGCATGGGAAGACGACCCGATCTGCTATCACGAGTTTGTGAGTTTTCCGACCCTCGATTTCTCCATACGTGACTTCTCAAATCTCTTCAAGACACGACAGTGACGGTTTCAGGAAACGAGACCTGTAGCAAATTTTAATATGAAATCCTTTGATTTAGAATATAAAATAAAAACCGGCTTTTACGAACAAGCGTTTCTCGATTTGACGTAGATGAAGTTAAATGTAACACTAATCAAATCAATTGCCCCTATTACATGGACTGTTCATTAAACTGTAGTTATTTAGACGGATCTTCTTTAATTCATTTGTCTACGCTTTAATCTAAAAAAAAAACGTTCTGCGCTGCAGTTAGTAATTATTGAAGTTAACGCGTAAAGACACATTTGGAGAACACGACTTCGATGAATTTTCTCTTAGCTAGTTTATAAAACTGCAGTTCGGGAGTCGCACTTTTTTTGTTGCACATATAGTAGCCGTATCTGTTTGAAGCAGTAAAGTGAATACGAATTTCCATCGATCATATTGGACCCATCAACATTTTGAAAATCTGCGTTAACATCAATATTGAAGTCAGCAACCTTCAAATCTACTATAGACTATTTACATTAACATCAAAGCTATTCTTCGAATTTGCATTCGCCATATTGACTATTCTGAAATGTAAAAATTGGATATTTGATTCGGTTCTAGTGACATCAAAAACCCTAATACTGATATTATAGACTAATTCGAACGAATGTTTTTAGTGACGTAAAGTGTTACGAGAATCTCATTTTTGTGCCATTACTAATGGTGATTAATAATGATTAAATGTTTGTATCATGATCTCTGCAAATAAGGCGGCGTTTGAAAGAAACCTCCTCACAGAACGGCTTTGTCGTCCCCTTCATCCAACTGATCGCGATTGGATCATTGATGGCTTCACACAATTTTCCATGACCTTGTCCCTCGTTTGTTTCACAGGCAGTGCCAATTCTCTGAACAGTCCAAACACGATGACACCACCGAAAAACAAGCTTGGTTTGATGCTGACTCAGTCCGAGACCAACAGCCCAATGACCCCGGAATCGAAGCAGGGAAGTCCCTTCTACGCAGAGCCTGCAGACGCCATAGCGCAAAGCGTCGCTATAGTACCCCGCAGAAAAAACAAGAACAACCCCATGTGCAACAAGTTTCGCCACAGCGAGCCTGGCTGGTTTCAGACACCGGTCGGCAATCACACCAATCAGTTGCATCCTATCGACTGGGAAGAGTCAGAAGAAACGGAGGATAAAACACCTCTGATATCCTCGTCCGTTGACAATCTCGCGAAACGCCTTGGCACAAGAGAAATTAAAAAGATACCACGTGCAAAGCCTGTTCAACCTCCAAAAATCAGAACAAAAATTTTCAACGATACATCCTGGGCTGTGGATTCGAGCTGGGAATTTATCGGTAAGAATCGTATCTAATATCCGCCCTCCCCTTATAGGGCTCTTTACCAATAATAATAATAAATCGAAGATGTCATTTACTATTTCCCAAAATGAATTAACGACCGAATGTGTAAACTAAGACTTTGCTCATTCAAGATCAAACCCCTAGACTAAATACAGTCGAAAATACTGGAGACATTTGTTTGGTTTCGGCTTAACCCTCTATAACTCAAAACTTTTTCCAATCCTCGAAGTCCTACTGATATGAGCAAGTATATTATAATTTTGGATGGCAAAAGATCGCCAGGAATACCGAAACCAAACATAACCAAAAAAAACCGACATCGAATGCCCGTAGTTCGCGAAATTTGAAGAGTTGCCTCATATTTTCAACAAACCTCGTTTTGCTTAACAATGAAGTTCCGTCCTTCCTCACTTTCAAAAATTTCGATTCAGGAAATTAGCGTTTGTTGTTCTTTTTAACGTGTTTTGCTTTCTGTTTCAGGACACGACGGAGACGAGGCTGAGGCGGATTACGACTGCGATGCCGACTACGAGGGCGATCAGGTCACTCGTAAGTTTCCGGACGAGGAATCCGAGCGTGACGTCGTCGGTAACACGCTCACCGTACAAAGTATAATATTGCAACGATATCCGGAATTGTTGAAATCACCGGATACTACCGAGTCGCTTTATAGCGACAGAAACTCCTCGTACGACAATGTCGAGAGGCGAACGGAGCGTAATCAAACACCGGAATCCCGGAACGAGCGCACTGATGATCCGTCCGAGTGGGACGACACCGTACTCGACACAGACGAAAGCGACGTTGAGAGAATCAAGAGAAACACGAGTTTCAAAGAACGCCTGGATCCACTACTTTGTAAGTGTTTTTCGTGATGATGAAATTTGCGATAAAGATATATTTCTAAAAGCATTTATTCAACGTGACTTCTGTGGGATGAAAAAAGGAAAAACGATGTTTCATCCAGTTTTTCACAGCTTCGAGCTTAGACATTTTTTAAACATCTGAGCAGTGACGATGCATTATCTAAAAAACAAAAAAATTGTAATGGGCGGGGGGAACAATAGATAATTGTGGAACAAATCGAGTTATTCGCGGTAGCCTCCGATTGTGATATCTCTGAACGAGCGCCGCGAAGTACGAGCCCGAACACGGGGAAACGAGCCTTCAGCTAATCGGCACATTGCACAACGCGCGTCTTGGCCGATACGAGATCAGTAGTGTGATTTTTAATTCGCACGTGATGCATGCGTGGATTCTAGTCCACGCGCGTGTGACTCGAGTGTAAGAAAACGGGCTGGCCCGAGGCTCATTGTTCTTCGTGTAATCAGCGGAATGGCCACGACGATGATGACAACGTCTTTCCATTATCGCGTTAGCCGAGACCCCTCGAAACGTTTCTTTCCCTCGCGCGTTGTATTCGTAAGAAAATATAGTCGGCGGTTTGCGCTTGCGTTTATGGACAATAAATTAAAAGGTTAAAGCGAATCTACAAAAAAAAAAGGAAAAGCCAAGATCATTAGGGAAATACCATTTTCTGTAGAGTTCAAGGCACACAAACTTGTAGCTCGAACAAGCGGGCACCGTTGGAAAAATAAGGTTACAAAATCGTTGAAACACATATTTTTTCGATGGGAATATTGGAATGACGAAGTCAGTAATTCACACGTATTACGTAGTTTGTTCAAAAAATAAGGTGACTTTATTTGTCTCAAAAAATCTTGATTTATTCATCAATATCTATTTTGCCCCACATCAAAGTAATCTCCTTCAAATATGCGTCAGATCTTTTTCAAATCCTCGAAGCACTTCTGATATGCGCTTTCTGGTATGGCCTCGAGCTCTTCGGTGTTGTTTTTTTGGCCAAAACAATCACGAACAAACAACGATGAATGAGCAGATGCATTGTTGTTATCCATAGCAAAAAAATGGCCAAACACATTTAACTTTCATATCTATCGAAAACAGCTTGAAGCACTTCGTTGGATGAACCAGACCCGGAAGCAAGTCATTTTCGTCTCACGGCAGCGATAATGTTGTGAAATTCGTACGATCACCCCACTTTCATACATACTAATGCATACTCAACGCTATCGTATACTACGTCAAAGAAAATTAAACGCACAACGCGGAAAAGCAATTGCGCAGGTTTTGTTTTCTCGGGAAAAATGTTTTCATTGCGGAGGGAATCTGACGAATCGTTGAGAAAACAATTTCGCTATTTCAACAGCGTCGGAAGCAGTCCCCGATTTCTGCTCCCTCCCCCCTTCTCAGTAACCCAGGTCACTCGTGCGCAATGTAACGAGCGTTTCGTGGATTGGATAAGCAAATGCGGTGCCACCTAGCCGTATAAATTCTGAATTTATGGTTTTAACTTGGAACGAGCTGAGAGGCGCACTGGCTGTAACTCTCGAAGTCCCTTTATTCACCACGGTGTTCTTTGTCGTGCATTTTGAACTCGCAGAGAGCCGAGTTTGCAAACTTGGGAATTTGCGGACTCGGATCCCAATGTATGAGGAAAGGAGCTTCTAAAATCACTTTGAAAATATATATTTCGGAAATATATAGAAAATTCAAGCTTCGAATGCTCCGGCGAATTGTATAGCTGAAACGATAAGAAACATTCCTGGGGCTGACAAAAAGGAACAGAGTCATTCAGCAGTCCCCAAATGGAGAGTGCGAAATTCCTCGCCAAATACCCAAGCCATTACAGTTCCATAAGTTCCCCGCCGTAAGTGAACGTCCGAACGAATCCCCCAACGCATTTTTACCGTGAGCGCAAAAATTAGCTAAACATTTCGGAGCGAATATTCCTGCGGTTTTCTTCTCGTTTATTTGCAGACTTTATTTTCTTTGCGTGCCTGGCTTCGCATCTATGATTTGTAATTATCGTACGTAGAGTATTAAAATTCGTGCACTCATTTTCTTCTTTCTAAAGATATTAGGTTCCACTCTTTTTAGCATCTCGAATTCTCGATGGACTAAAAGTTGCTTCAAGCACAACCAGTATAGCGTTCTGGTTCAAATTTCGCAAACACAATCAGTTAGTTGGAAGTGCTAGCAGCAGAGCGGCAAAAAAATTTCTGTTCTGAGACCCAGAAGCCAAAACGGTACGAATCGTCTACCATTTTGAATCGCGATATTCAAAAAGATAAAATTTGTGTACTATTTTGAGTCTCAAAACCTAAAACGCAAGTAAACTGAATAATTTTAAAGATGTTAAAATTTGTATTCAAACAAGAATCCTGAAGTTACTTCCCTTTTATACCTGAGTTTGGAACAATGGTCCCTACCCGTGAAGACCTCTCGGCTTGCCATTCAACGCGGAAAGGCCGATTGACCATCCGCACTTCTTTCCCTCCGTCCCTACCCCCCACTTTTATTTCCTTTCTTCGTTCTTCCAAAGTGCACACGCCGGGTAACGAGAGCGAGAGTGATGGTTCGAGTTTGTACGGCATACTACCTATCGTCCCCTCTTCCTTTTTTACGATTGTGTCGCGTTCGGGGATCGCACGCAGCCGAAACATTTCAAAACGTGCATCAGTCCTGATAGAACTCGCGCAACGTAAAGACTGCTCGAGACGATCTTCCGTCCAAAACGTGAAAATTTCAAAGACCTTTCCGACGGTCGACCGTCCAAAGGAGTGAAAAAGATCCGAGACCTCGTTCGATAGGGTCAAAAGATCGGAGACTTGCAACAAAAGTGACACGTTACATCAGAATAATCGTATCGCAAGATACGCCAACTTTTTGCCCCCGTACCGTCAATCAAATAACGGAAAAACTTCGCAGTTCGGATTTACCGAGTTTGCCACAAGAACATTGTTTCGTTCCCGCGATCAGTATCCGTTCCAGCAAGTGTTGATGACCGTGATAACGTTTCTGCACATCTGCCGACTGTCCACAAAATACCGTGGCACGTCAAACTCGAATTTCGCATGTCGACCGTTAGAAAGAGTACTCGAATGTTGGGCGCGTTTTCGACGCTATCCAATCGCGTAACGATCAAGGCGAACTCTCCGCGCGGAGACAGTGAAAAATTATGAAAAAGAAATAGCGCGAGCGAGCGTAACAGTAGGATCGTTGATGGAAAGAAATCACGAAATTCAGCCTCATCCTTTGTGAAGAAAAGTGGAGAGTCGTTTGTTCGTTCAGTTACCGGTGTAAAATCATTGAAAGGAAAATGCTCTCCTGCTCCATTGAAATTAGGTCTGGGGAATCCCAAAAATTTAGCATCAAAGCGCGCCGTATGTTCCAAAAAATTGCGCGATGGTTTCACGACCTGTGCCGCAAATTCCATCGTGGCATGGCTGAATTAACGTGTAAGATCAATTGCGATATAATCGCGACAATTGACGTCGAATACGCGATAACGTTGCTTCACTGATAACGCTATAAATAGAGAAAAATAAAGAGACGCTCTTTTCTTAATTTGACAAAAGCTCCGAAGAAGCTATACCTCAAAAACGACGATCAGCTTAACCAACGATCAACGCCTTTTTTGTTTTCAGCGCCTCCAAGACTACAAGCCTTGAGGAATCGAGATGCGGCTGGAACAGGGTCAACGATAAGGACCTACGCCCTACAATTAGCGGCCGACAAGACAACTACTTTCTCACAGAATATCGAGAACTTCATTCAATGTACAAAGGAGGGCAAAGAGGCCAGTCCTCACATCGTCATGAGAAATATACGTCAATTCATGTCGGGAATGAAAAATTATCTCGTGAAACACGGCGAACGCGAATTTGAGAAGGAAGTCGAGAAAGAGCGACTCAAGTTGAAGGCCAATGAGTTTTTGAATCTTGATGCCATTCTCGAAGGCGTTATGATGGGGCTGGTCGTCAGGCCTCTCAGGGAACACGTGTACAGACTCTTTGTCGATCATTACGGTAGCACGGGATCACTTCAGACGCTTGCCGAAAGCATACAGTATGCCCAGGGAAAACACATTCAAGATTTGGGTGTCCGGGTAAGGAGGCCGACGTCCTTATCTTTCATCTAATCAGATTCGAATCGTCCAAAGAGCAAATCGCCGGGTCTGGTTGACTCAAAGCCCAATTATTGACTCCAATCTTCTTATCTGAAAGATTCCGAATGCCTTTATAATTTTTTTCAAATAATTATCATTTTCTGATCATTGTAAAAACAAGTGCAGTCCTGGAAATTTGTGTTTTTACACTCATAGAAATATTAATTTCGAATATCTTTTTGAGCCAAGGAGCGAGTACTTAACATACGAAAAAACTGGTTTCCATTTGGCCAACGAGTTCTTGAATTTACAATAAAATGCATTGTTTTTACTTTCCCAACGAAAACGACGAACCGCAAAATATCATAGGATATTTTCCATA
This sequence comes from Ophioninae sp. A BG-2022a, assembly GCA_030523105.1. Taxonomy (NCBI): domain Eukaryota; kingdom Metazoa; phylum Arthropoda; class Insecta; order Hymenoptera; family Ichneumonidae; species Ophioninae sp. A BG-2022a. The sequence goes on along the minus strand of JAPYZI010001865.1, from coordinate 14,233 downwards.
GATCATTTGATTTTCTATAAAATCATATCATTAAATAATATTAACGTGCTGTAATCATGAAAATCATACGGACGTTCTGCAACATAATTTATCAGACTCATTTTTTCTTATAATTTTAGTCACTTTTTTCCTGTGCCCACAGCCAAAAATCATACCGCCATCTGACACGAGCCTCGAGAGGATTTTGAGGTACATCGATCGTCTGCAAAAATCCGACTCCCCTTTGGAAAAACTCGAGAATCTTCTGGCTGCGATTTCCGCCATTTTCAACTCGGTAAAAAAGATATTTATATCCTGTAAAGATATTCCTTAATTATCTAATAACTAGCAATTTCCATAAAAGGATTATCACAAGTTCAAACGCACAATAACAGTCCGATATCGAATTCACGATAAGAAAACTTAAATATATTTCAAGAAAAAAGAAGAGATTAGAATATAATCATTGCGGTATCAATGATCGGAGAGGAGATGATAGTTGGTCTATAAATAACATTTTGTTTCGACGTATTATCCCCGTTACTAATTGATCCGTTTTTTCCCCCGGGCGATTCACAGGTGAAACACGCCAACTCCGGAAGACACGTGACCCTGGGAGCCGATGATCTTTTGCCGTTGCTCGTCTGGGTATTGGTAAGAGGCAAAGTGGTAGACGCCGAAGTCGAGGCTGAATACATGTGGGGCCTCCTTCATCCTTCTCTATTAACTGGCGAAGGAGGATACTATCTGACGACTCTCTCGAGCGCCGTGCACGTTCTCAAAACCTTCAAATCCAGCCAAGGAACCATGTCAACCTTAAACGTAATATCGTCAAATTTCCATTAATTCTTGTTATCCTTTCGAAGAAACGATAACAACAAATGAGAATCTCGCAGCGAATGTGTCAAATAAACATGTTGATACAACAATAGGGTTGTGGAACACCGGATTGTTCCTCGGTGCTCAGAATTTTGGTACCCGATGAGCTTCACGGTTCTCTCAACACCCGCACGCTTCCGATACGACCGAACATGAACACGCGAGACGTATGCCGTATTCTTGCCCATAAGATAAGATGTACGAACCCTCAGGACTACGGACTTTTCAAATTGGTGCAAGGCGAAGGTACAGTCCCGCTTCAGTTCTATTTCTCATTCTTTCTGATAATACAGCATTGTCGGATTAAGCCAGCGTGGGGTTTTTGCCAATTCTCAATACTTTGATTTAGGATATATATTAGAACACCAGTTTTGCAAACAAACTTTTCTTTATTTAGTGTGACGGAATTTAAAAATTGCCCTTGACCATGGCTCCAAGTCAATCATATTTGATGTTCATTAAAGTGTAGGTTATTCCAACGATCTTATCTCTGTTTCAAGTTGCAATGCAAAATGGATAAGTACGTTGTCTAAGCTTTCTTCCGAATGGTCTTGGTAAGCACCGACGATACGTAGACCTCGTTTGAAGATGTTTTTGCTGTAAGAGATTTTCAACTTCCGAAGCATTCGAAATGCACCAATCACTCGATGAATGTTGATAATTATTTTAGAGTCAGATTTATATTCTTCTACGAAGCTTGTACCACTCGTGACCTCCTACTATATGGCTTATCCGACATTACTAGACGGTTGTTTTTTCTTTCCGTTGAATGTCCCACGTTGATTTTAACGAATCGATTGTATATTTCAGAAACGCTACTCGGTGATCAAGAGTGCCCGCAAGAAATATCTCACTGCCTTTTCGCCTACAAAAGAATCGACGCGAAAATCGCATGGCCGAGAACCAGCTCATGAAAGATATTACGCCACGTTAAATCAACGGCCGCTAATCCAATCGTGATCTAGAAATAGGATTATAAGCTATTGTTAATCTGGGTTGGTCGGCACGATGTGACTCGCGTGATCGACTCATCAATTTGGTTCTCTCCGTTCTTTGCGTTCCGAAACACTTCTGCATACATTTTGTACTCGCCCCGCATACCTTACGCACTGTGGTTCTCGAAGAAGAGGAGGAAGGGACTCGGGAACAAAGAAGAGGCAAAACCACGGCGTTCGATCCTTCCTCTCTCTCCAGGCGATACCAAGTTCCTCAACGACAGGCATCTATTCCCGATAATAAATGTGTTACGTAAGCGATGAGAAAAAAGGAAGAGCAAACAAAAAATGAAACAAAGATATCTTAGTAATATAGATATTCGACATTGTATGTCTTGCGTGAGGCATGTATCGTATTCTCGTCTCAAGTATTAAACGGTTCGATGGGCTTTTGCGAAATTCTGCGCAATTCCTTGACCACAAGTATGAAGGTTTAATCGTGACGTATCTGATGAAGCGATTGTTCCGCTACGTTCAGCAATAATCACGAGGCTTATCCGCAAAATGGATATTCCGTAGGATCCATAAAAGTACGTAATTCCGAATAGTTCACCAGCGGGCGAACGTTTTTTTTTTTTTTTTCGAAGAGATTCATCGGTCTTGATTTTTCGAAGGAACACAGTACAAAGCAAAAGTGATCAGAAAAAAAACGCCGATTCGAATTTTCGGTATTTTCGAATCGCGTTGATGCGAGAAGACTTTACGAATTCGCCCATGTAGCTTATAGATAACAATGTCTGCATGAAACATTGAAGTTTGCCGTTCGAGGATGCTCCACGCGGTTGAGAGTACGCGCGTGCACTTTGGACCGTGTTCAAGACATATACGCGGGTTTTTTTGTGTTTTAATATCGATGCGAAAATAGAGCTCGTTTAACCCGACGACACCCAGACGACGCGCCAACCCGCGAGTTTATGCGCATCCGGAGTAATGTGGCTATATATATTGAGCTAGACAACATGTGTTTACCCTCGTTTATTCCCCACACGCCAAACACTCGTTCGAGATATTGCATCAGTCAGAAATCCTCGACTAACAACCATATGTTAATTCAGTATTCAAACATTTATTCTAAAATTATAGCTCTTCCCCAGGGAGTGGAGTAAAATGTGAATCATGAAACAGTCGCGTACGAGTATTCAATGCTAGCCTACGAATCTCATAACGAATCCCCGAAAGCGACATATTGGAGTGAAACATACAAAAAAAAAAAAACAAAATTAATGTATTCCAGAAAAAAAATGCAATAAGAAGGTCTTCGCCGATCGAAATTCTGAAAGAAATACAAAATCAACAACAACAAAAAAAAACGAATCGTGCACGTTATCGTATAATCATCTATAATGTTTTACGATAAATCCTCTTGATACAAATTTTAGAATAGAACACGAAAGCCTAGACTAGACACTCTATTTTAAGTACTTTTATCACCACGAGGAGAGAAAAGAAGAGAGTGAGAAGAAGAAAAACAACAACAACGTATAGCATAAGTGAAACGTATATTTTAATTCGAGACTATTATATTTATTGGAGGTTGTATACATTCTTTACGTTTCTCTCGATATCAATGGATTTTGTACGCTCGTAAATAGGTCTACCCCTTCGTTTTGAAATCTCTAGCAAGATAAGCTGATAAACGACACATGGTTTTTTCTAATCTTAAACAACAGCAAAATTAACATATATGAAAATGATTTTAGTGATCGCCGCGTACATTCTTGGCGAAGATGTTTAACGACGTCCGCATTATTTATTTTGAAAGAAAAAAGAAGAAACAATAATCATCCGTATCCTCAACAAACCACATAATTTGATCGGTTTTTGAAGTCAACGTGCTTTACCTTACATTGCTTTTAATATGCTAGTCAAGCCCACTACGAATGAGGATTTTTTTGTAACTATTACGTTCATAAGTGTAATGTTTACTATCTGTTGAAAAGAAAAGTTCATCGTTATTATATCTCAATGACGTCGTCACCATTTTTTATTATTATTACTACGGTTCTCAATAAAAGTTGTAACATGTAACTATGCTCAATAAACACTTTTCTATAATTCAAAATTCGATTAATCGTGTGTGCGTCGGAAATTACTTCCCCATATGTGTATTAAACGATAAAGGAACGTTTTATAAATAACCAAACGTCGGAGTTGTACGCTATCCGCTGAATTGCAGCGCGGATTAAATATGTTATAAATATACTTCCGATTATTTAAAAACCCCAGATTGTGATCGAGAGCATTAAATATAGCAAGTCCATAGGAGTGCGCCGAGGGCTTAGCGTAGGAGTTAAATGAAATTATTCGTTTCGGCATGACATACAGATCGTAATCAGCATCAGCGTTCCAAAGTACGATCTATCAGTTTATTTCTGACATTTGTGAAGCTTAGCGAACGGTTACGATCATATACGTACGCAACAAAGACTTTGTCAGTTTGTTGCATTCACCGATAGAATCATGCGTCATATCATTGTCGTTCCCGAATCGAACAAACCATAATGTTCGTTTTCTTTGTCTAGCATTCCAATTTATACGATGTCATTCCCACAAGCGGAAACAAAGATTTCAAACCTAAAAGCCGTGTTTCTTGAGTACTCGCAGAGGGCGCTGTATCGTTCTTTTTTTTTTCAGTGTCACAAGGATACTTGGTCAACTTCATGGGTTTCAAAAAAGCTTGATCCTGTAATCGCTACGAATTCTATCAATATTTAGCTGGGGGCGTTGATTAATTCGGTGTCGTCGAATCGTGCAACGATGCTGGCGACTTTGCGAAAGGTTTGCAGCCTCTCGGTAAGATCGCTGAATATCCGAAACGCTCCTAATCACTGCAAAAACCGTGCTTACCATAACCTCTCCGTTGCTTATATAACCCTAATGTTTCTCGGAACTGCGTTTGACAGGCTCTGAGGAGTAGCAGAGGATTGCAAACCACGGCTGTTCGAGGATCGGACCATCTGTTTGTCGTGAGTTTTCATAATATATGGATGAGATGCGATTGAGCCGCCTATTCACGAGCGAAAGAGTAAAACTTATATTTTTGTATGATAGCATCGTGATACAAAAGAGGACAACCCGAACATTCCTTTCGAGTTCAATGATGCCAATAAGAAGAGAATCGAGGCAATTCTTGCTATTTACCCCGAAGGCCACAAACGTGGCGCCATGATGCCTTTACTGGATCTGGCACAGAGACAACACGGCTGGCTTCCCATCTCGGCGATGCACAAAGTAGCGGAGATCCTCGACTTGCCGAATATGAGGGTCTATGAAGTTGCTACCTTTTACACTATGTTCAACAGACGGCCAATGGGAAAGTATCACGTACAGGTTTGCACATGTACCCCATGCTGGCTCCGGGATTCGGATGCTGTTCTTGACGCAGTATGCAAGGCAACTGGTACTGAAGTTGGAGCAACATCAGCCGATAATATGTTTACCATTTCTGAGGTGGAATGTCTCGGCGCTTGCGCCAATGCTCCAATGATTCAAGTCAACGATGACTATTATGTGAGTTCTCAACGTCATCTTTCGAGCCTTCTATAGGACGTATACTTATGTCCATTTTCGTTTAATCTGAACTCTTATATGAAGAATAATTGATCCAGTGAAAACGCAACACAGCAATGCACTCGTCTTGTTGACAGGAGGATCTAACGGCTGAAACTACTATCGACATAATAAGTAAGCTTAAAAAGGGCGAGCGGCCACCGCCGGGGCCTCAAAAAGTCAACAGATTCGCAGCTGAACCAGCCGGAGGGCCGACATCTCTGACATCACCACCACCCGGACCGGGAGAAGGAATTCGCCCGGACTTATAGACATTTTTCGTCTTTTTGTAGTACGTGTTTACTCTATCGTTGTACCATCTCACTCTCTCGCTATGTACATATTTATGAAATGTCAAGAATATAGTGAAATTGATTCTTGATTGATGTGCGTGTTCCCGTAACGCTCTCTTTGAGATAAGTTGCAGAGAATTGCACAGTAGACTAAAGATACGAGAAGGGATGACTCGAACGGCTGCACTGATAGACGTAACACCTAAACAATAATACGGATGAACACAATAAAGAAGATTGAAAATTTGGCCATGCATCAAAGATTCTTTTCACCAGTTTCGATTGCCAGGGTGCGTAGAAGAACAGATCATTGAGTCTAGAAAAAAAATAATATTTGAATAATATTGTCAGGTATGATAATAGTTTATAACAATATCAAACTTTCCAATTTGAATGTAAGTAACAGGGACTTGACAATGTTTTCCGTATTTAACTTACACGAAAAATTCGATCTGCTCCTTTAACCTTAAGAAACTTACAAAGTGTTAACATGAAAAGTTAAGTTTTCCTTCGAGGATTGTAAATTGCAGAAAAACAATGATATTTGGGTTTTCAAAACTGTAAAGGAGTAAGCTTTAAGGATCGGCAATCAAACCTGACGGATCTTTATTAATTCGATCATACAATTTTGAACGTGAGATGAATTTTTCTATGAATCGCTCGAAAATGTCTAATTTTTTCTTGCTTTTTCACATTTACTATTTTTTTTGACAAGAACAATGAAATTTGTTTTCGACACATTTTTTTTTTTACGTTTGACGTTGTCCAAAGGATATTGTAAAGACGAGTTCCATAAGACGTCTTTTTAGATAGTGGTAAATGGATAAGTTTTTAATCCGTTAAAAAACTATTGATTGGGTAAGATTTTGTAATACCTTTGAGACATTAATTTTTATCGTCGAAAGATATAAAATAGATAACGTCACACCGAAATATGTTGAACAGTTATCTTACGGTCATGTCGCAAGGATAACCTGTCAATGGTAACTTATCGGTGACATCGATGCCACCTGGGCAACGGCAAGCGAAGCACACAGGCCTCACTGGAAATTCGCAGTTCCCGGTTGTTTATTGTATACCCAACAAACCACCGATGTGTCACATTGCGAGATGAAAGTTATTGCTATCTCGCCGCCAAGAGGGTGAATATGAGCGTTGAAATTGAACCTGTGGCGACAAGCGATTCGTCGAAAAAAATATCGGCGATAAGCAAGGAAACCGTTCATCATATTTGTTCGGGTCAGGTTAGGTTAACCGACGAATCTTGACTCTTACTTTCATTCCAACATTTTTATTTTCTACAATAATTGTTCCAACTCTAGGTTGTACTTGACCTTGCAGTTGCCGTTAAAGAATTGGTGGAAAACAGTGTGGATAGCGGTGCCACCGTCGTCGATGTAAAACTCACGGATTACGGAAAAACCTGCATCACCGTCAGTGACAATGGAAGCGGTGTTTTGGAACACGATTTTGACGGCTTAGGTAAGTGTGAAACAAATTTTCGATTGTACTATTAGACAAATCATTATTTAATCGTAACCAGTCTAGGGAATTCTCATATCCAGGAAATTTTGAGTTAACACTATATTATTGATACAATAAAAATTTTCTAAATTGATAATAATGTAAACATTCAAATTGTAAGTTGGACAAATTTTCAATTATTATCAATTTAAGAGGTCGACATTCTTAAATAATAATTAAAAAATTCTGATTGTGTTCTATTTTTTTTGACGGCGCATATTCTAAGATTGGTCTGTTAGTCCGAATGCACGAGACATGCTTGATTGAGCAATATGACTAAAAATAGCCTTGTTGTGTGTTCCAGAAAGCAGACGTTTGTCTGTGATCACGAACACAACAACCAAAGCTTTGCGCGCAAAGAATTGGTTGTCGTCCAACATCATCTTGATGGAAAAGTCCTGCTACTTACCTATGTTCAAATCTATCCTCTGGCACTTTCCAATAAAAAATGTAGGCGTTCACTATTGCGTCAAATCGACTGTATTTATGAGTTAAAAAATTGGCATTTGATGACATTCATAAGTGAAACATATATCCATTCTTACCAGTGTAGATAACATTTTTGTAGTAGAATGATATATTCAACCTCACAAAATCTGATTACTCCAGGGCTGAAACATCACACATCAAAGCTCAGGGAATTCTCCGATTTACAAGAAGTGATCACGTTTGGATTCAGAGGCGAGGCATTGAGTTCGTTATGTGCGTTGTCGGACCTGAGCATCACAACGCGACATTCTACGAGTACGCACGCTTTCAGGCTTCACTTCGACAGGAACGGAGTTTTGACTCGGAAAGAAATATGTGCAAGAGAACAGGGAACGACGGTAGTCGTCAAAAACATATTCAAGTGCCTCCCGGTCAGAGCCAAAGAGTTCCAGAAGAATATAAAAAAAGAATTTGCAAAAACTATACAGATTTTGAACAGCTATTGTCTAGTATCGACGGGAGTCAAGATAACGTGCACCAACAGCTCCGGGGGAAAGTCAACTGGCACGATACTCTCGACTTCAGGGAGTAACAGTGTTCTCGAGAATGTAGAGTCCTTGTTTGGTAAAAAAGCCCTGTCTGGACTGATAGATGTCGAGATGACGCCACCCGACGAAACGACGCTACAGGAGTACAATTTACCGGCGACATTGAGTATCGACTTCGCTTGGGAATTTTACGTGAGCAGTTGCGATCACACGATGGGACGTTCTAGCCCCGACAGACAATTTTTTTACGTCAACGGACGACCGTGTCATCTGACAAAAATCAGCAAACTCATCAACAACGTTTATCACAAATATAACAACAAACAATATCCCTTCGTTTACTTGAATCTCAAGCCCGATCAACATTGTGCCGATGTAAATGTTACGCCCGATAAACGTACTATCTTCCTCACTCAGGAGAAATTTATACTCGCTACGATCAAGCACAACTTAACGAATAAATGGGAAAAGATGCAGGGAAGTTTTACCACAAAGACTCTTCAGGAGCTCAATTATACTCTAAAGAGAAGCATTCCTCGGGACAACGGTTCTCCAAATCCACCAATGAAGAAGGCATTACTAGAGAAAACCGATGAAGAATTGACGCCGCAAGACGACGCTTCGGGAGTTGACGATGCTGATGAAGATGCTTTGATCGAAAAACTCAAGGATCGCGAACTTCCGATAAGTCTGGAATCCGTAAAAGAACAACTCTTGAAAAAAAGAAACTCTGCTCGTTCCAGCGAAACGGAAATGCATCGAATAAAGTACAGGGTTCAAATTGAACCGAGCAAAAGTGCCGAGGCGGAGAAAGAACTGCAAAAGGAATTAAGGAAAGATTCTTTCAGCAAGGTCTCGTTTATTTATTTTTGATCGGACTTTTATCGATAACTCCAATATTTATGACGTGGAAAAGGTGAAAAAATGTTGCAATTTTTTCAGATGGCAATCGTCGGGCAATTCAATCTAGGATTCATAGTGACGCGGCTCGATGGTGATCTCTTTATAATCGATCAACACGCAACCGATGAAAAATATCGTTTCGAAAAATTGAATGACGAGACAAAACTCAAAACTCAGAAATTAATTATTCCGAAGTCGCTGGATCTCGCCGCCCTCAATGAATCGACCCTTATCGAACATCGTCAGATATTCGAGGACAACGGTTTCACTTTTCAAGTCAAGGCGGACGGTAATGAAATTATTGAATGTTCGGGCACTTTAACGGTGTATGGAAGTTACGGTGTTTTTTACGTGGATTTTTTTTTCAAAGTACTGACATTTTTTTCAGTACTTTGAACAAAATGATTTCGTTCTCAAATGTCTGAACCACCAAATTATAACCTCCAGAGAATCCAGGAAATCGAGTTCGGTTAACGGGGATGCCGACGAGCGGTGGTTGGCAGTTTGCCCAGTCGGACATAGAAGAGCTGATATTTCTGATCAGAGAAGGTGGCTCGGACAACAGCGGTACTGTGAGTACAATACCGAGACCATCAAGAGTCCGTCAAATGCTGGCATCGAGAGCCTGTCGCGGCGCTGTAATGATCGGAACTGCTCTGAGCATGTCCGAGATGAGGCGTCTACTATCGCAAATGGGTGAAATGAGAAGTCCCTGGAATTGTCCTCACGGCAGACCAACGATAAGACACTTATTGTCATTGAATCTCCTCAAAAGATAGTTTCGGTCTCTGATGTAGAAACGATCAGAAATGAAATTTGATGGTGCACGGTGAGTTAAAGGCAAAAAAATAAATTCTCAAATTTTTAGGTTGAAAGATATATGTATATTTAAGAGTATTGGTTAAACGCTAATAGTCCGAAATATATTAAAGCCGGAGTGTGCGGTGGAAATAAGAGTGCCAGGACATTGTGGATGCCAGTGAAGTTCCTTCACATCGGACTGGCCTTGATGTATGAACAGTAGTTGGGGTGGCAACGCCGCCAGATCGCTATCCGGCTCCTCTTCGTTCTTGTCGTATTCGACCGACAAATCCCATTGGGCTATTTGATCATCGGCACCTCCGGATGCGAAAACGGTCGCCTCCTCGGGATGCCACTCGACCGTTGTCACCGGTGCTGTGTGCTGCTTGAACGTAGCAACAGGACTTGCCGGTTGCGTCCCGAATTGTCTTAAATCCCAGACTCGCAGCATTCCGTCGTCACCACCGGATACGATGAAACGGCTCTCCTTACGATTCCAGGATATTACGTTTACGTCCGAGTCGTGGGCGTCAGCCGCAGTTAGCATGCAAGCTGACTGTGGACTCGCTCTCGTGTCCCATATTTTTATACTGCGGAGAACATTGTATTTTAATTGGCTCCTCACCTTCTCAAATACATTTTTATATTATTCATACAGAATTCAATTATATATTGATATTCAACCGTGGATACCCTGCTACCAAAAGTGAGCGGAAGGGTTTCTTAACACTCCTTAATGCCTGAAAGTTACCAGCTTTGAACTGGACTTTAGCAGCCACAATTCTTTCCCTAAATATCTAATGAATTAAATCTCTAACCCCAAGTCGATAATATCAAAAAATCCTGACTTTTCTAAAAAAAAACCTTTGTGCAGTTATTTCATAATGATTTTTTATAACGTGTTGCCGTATATTCTTTATGAATGCATGTTTCAAATATCATAATGTTTTAAAGCAATTTCCGGAATGTGTTCCACCCGCCTCGAATGGACGGTGTTATATTTCGTTATATTTAAATGCGTTATATTTCTCGAAATTATCTGACCCGAATGGAGTTCTCGTGTCTATTATAAAATTCGCCAAAAGTGCAACTATGGAGGGTAGAAGCCCAAAAAAGTATTGAGTTTCGAATTATTATCATAATTGAAACTATGATGACCACTTATAGAGAAAAAAAAGTGAAGATACCTTTTGTCAACGGAACAAGAGGCTAAAACGTTTCTCTCATTCGGCGACCACTGCAAATCTTCAACACTGGCAGGGGCATGAGAATTATAAGGCCTCTGATCGACGTGCCAGCTCGCACCGTCCGCGTAACGCCACAAATGAATGTTGCCCTTGCAATCACCAGAAGCGAGAGTACCAGCCTCCGTAGGACACCAATCAAGACCATAGCCTTCAACCGAGTGTCCTTTGAATGTAAAGAAAGGTTTTGTCGTGTCGTCCGAATTCTCTAATTTCTTGTTGTAAGCTGTCAGTGAGACAGGATCATCAACCGCCTTCAGTTGTTCGTCCAGATTCCAAAGATTTACTCTGCCAAGCTCGCTCCAACTGGCCGCAAAGCACTTATCACCGATATGCGTACATCGTACTCTGTTCACGCAACCTTGATGCTTTATCGATGCTACATTCATGACAGGATGTTTAGTTCTGCTACCCTCATCCTCGGAGTCGCTCAGCTCTTCATCGCTCTCATCCTCGCTGTCCTCATTGCTTTTGATGCCTCCCAAATTCGTCATTTTCATAACTAACAAATTGTTTACGTGAGTACGGGCTGCTTGTGTACCCGCTAGTAGATACATGCTTAGTGGATACGTCTCGCGCGAGTTTCCAAAATCATCCCTTATCACATCGAAGCTCAAACAGGGTGCACCTGTTTGTGCTTGATGCAACAATTTGTAGGCGGAATGATCGACGACCAATTCCTCATCCTTGTTCAGTTTCTTCCCTGGCAAGTATACTTCCTGTTTCTCCACTGCTACATCCTCCGTCTCTTCTCCATCTTCCACTTCCTCACACATTTCTTCTTCACTATCCTCCGACTCGTTAGTGTCGGACAGAGCCTCTTCCATCGGTTCATCCTCAATTCCATCCATCAGTCTTGCTTTCTTGGCTTCGGAAAATGTGAAATGTATCTTTAATACCCAGAAAGTACAGTCTTGAGTATTAATCCTTACTTAAATATTAAAGTTTTTGTCTACAATGAAGTTAACTCGTGTCAGATGGACTTATTAGTTTTACACAGGATACATTTTGACTAAAAATGAAATAATGAGTTTAGTTAATTCTACGATTTGAAATTCTAATAACATTTGACTTATTACATTGAATTTTCGATCACTTCGCTTCAACATTGTCTTATAAGAACAAGTTTTAATGCAAGTCTGTAGAGTGTACAACCAGTACACATTCCGAGTATGGAACGTGACAAAATTTATTTTACAATCATTTTAGTGTTAAATAAATAAAATTGGGATATATACATGGAAAAAAATAAAGAACACTTGGAAATTGAATTGCGAATTAGGGTGTGCAACATCTGTATTCTATCTGCGCTATGTTAAGACTATATTTATTTTCCCTCAGTACTTCAGATCAAAAATTCAGAACTGAAACAAGGAATGTTGAAGTTCAGTGGGCAGCACTAATTTCTGGATCAGTAAACTGGTTTGATTATTTGGTTTATATTTACCAGAATTAAACATTGAACTTCTGAGAATACAGATAATAAATCTTTTAAACATTCCACTTTCCAGCTACTCATTTGTTTCCAGTGTCACTGTATACTGTGTTGATAATGCATAGAGTGGAAGATGAGAAAACGATCAAAAGTACAGAACTTTACAATTACACTGTAATTATATAGGTCATGTTTATTAAATTTTCCCAAGTTTTCTCCATACTGTTGGATACAATATTTTAAACAAGATCCCACAAAAAATTATTTTGTGCTCTTTCTCATATTTAAATATAATCTCTAAACCATTGCACATTAACATGTCATTGTATATCGAGGTAATGCATGAATATCAAATTTTCCATATAGACCGAGAATACGATAATAACGCGTTTTAATTTGATCGCATTAAAAGGATTTTTGTTAAACTCTTATAGATATTCTGACGTCCGAGTTATTTAGCATTAAATGACCAAACTGCGATGAAACATTTCATTTTAAAAGTAAAGAATATTATATTATTTGTTGACGACATTTGTAATTTTGGAGGTTAGTTTTGGGTTACTTTCTCAAAAGAAAGGCAGTCAAGATATTCTTGATTTTTCGCGTAGCAACGTCTCCACTCACCTATTTATACGTTAAATCACACGTTTATGTTGTCAGATAAGTGTTTATTAGAAACAAAAAATCATTGAATTCCGAATACATAAAAAGCGGTAGGACGCAAACACGTGGGGTCGGCAAACATTCAGATCTTTTCGTTCAGCGATTTTGATTGGAGCAATGAAGGTAGTCAGTTTCTAGTTGCTTGGAGTGCTGACAATACCAGAAACCTAAATGCCACAGTAACTGAAAGATACTGAAAAAACCATTTCCCAAAACGTGACCAACGGTGATGGCGCTGCAATTTCGCGGGGCTCTATATATAGTAGAATAGTGGTCGACAATGTGAACGCAACAAAGTCAGCCCAAACAAAGTCAGCCGTACATAGAAGGACAGTTCTTATTGGTGGGTTGAAGACAAGTGTATTCTGCAACGGCCGATCTCGCCCTACCTGGGACACCCTAAGATATACAGGGTATCCCAGGAGCTCACTCTACGACCTTTTGAAAGTCGTGATTTTTGAGATTCCGGAAAAGTGGACGGGGGAAGTCGGAACATTCTTTTTTTCGTTTTTAAACTCTTAAAAGGGTCCATTGAATCGTAAATTTTCTGCTGATTACGAAAATGCCCAAGTTTTTCTTGAAAGTGCAAAATTAGAGTGGGAAAATGGGAAAACCGGTTCTAGAAGATTGTTTCGACATCTTTCCCTCGAAATTTTGGGTTTTCGGGGAAATAAATGGTATATTCGTGCTCAGGGGACAAAGTTATATCGAAATGGACTAATTAAAAAAATATTAACAATCCAAAATATTTTTGGGTTTTTGGGGGAAAAAAGTTTTTTCACTAAATCACGGATAACTTTTTTTCCTTTAGGATTTCATAGTCCACTTTGTGCTCAATCTCTTCGTTATGATTTTCTCTTCAAAATGCTTTTTTAATCATAAAAATCCGATGATTTTTCGATTTTTGGTAGAATTTCAAAGTTGGACCATCGATTTTTGCAAATTTTTCCATACATACCCCTTTGCCTCTTTTTTTCCGATTTTTCAAGTG